>SWBJ01000081.1:0-154998 GCA_024195555.1 Aureobasidium sp. EXF-12298 | reverse complement strand
GATAGGGACAAAGAAGGAAGAACCAATAGGAGACGGCTTATAGGTTTGTCGTAGAGCCAAGTAGCCTGATCAATTGAATCAATCAATCAATCAATCAAAAAAATAATGGGTAGAAGCACCAACAATCGAAGCAGCAATGGAGATCATGACTGCCCCGGACTTTGCGGGCGCGGTCGTCACAATGCCTTACAAAAAGACCGTGATGTCTCATTTGGACGGCCTTGACCCCTTGGCTGTTAAACTCGGAGCCTGCAACAATGTATACATCACTTCAGATGGAAAGCTGCAGGGCACAAACACAGATTGGAGAGGAATCAAGGGATGTCTGCTCGCAGCCAGCGACAAAGGTGTTGGCCAACCAGCCATGATCGTCGGAGCTGGAGGCGCAAGTCGCGCTGCCGTGTACGCATTGGCAGTCGAGCTCAAATGCCCAGTCATCTATGTGGTCAACCGCGATGTTCAAGAAGTCGAGGATCTGGTTGCCGATACTCAAGCCATGCTTTCAAGTCCAGACTCAGGAAAGCCGCTTAGCAAGATCATCCACATTGAGAGTATCGAACAAGCAAAAGATCTTCCAGCACCACATTACATCGTCGGTACCGTTCCCGACAGCGTACCAAACACCGCATCGGAGAAGATGGCAATCAAGATCTTCGACCACTACCTGGCAAACGCAAAGGAGCGTGGAGTTTTCCTCGATATGTGTTTCAAGCCCAGAATCACCAGGAAGATCAAGCTGGCCAAAGCACATGGATGGCAAATAGTGGAAGGCACTGAGATCATTGGACATCAGATCCAGGAGCAATACAGAGTATGGATCAGCCCGGAGTCTGACGCTGAGATCGTCAGCCCGCAACTTGCCAGTGATGCCTGGGCCACCTTGAGGAAAGCCGCAGGAGAGAGCACAGGCATCAATTTCGAGGTGGATGAGTTGAAGGTCGAGTGAGATATCTCTCCGGACTGATCAAAGCAAGGTGCTCAGGGTATTCTTGGTAGATAAAAACATGAGTAGCCACAAACTTGTCAGAACAGGCAAAAACGATTCTCAATATATTCAATCACCTTTCTTCTCTCTCACGATGATCCACAGCACGCAATGGTGTATAACCTGGATGATCTTATGCAACTTTGTCACATTCAGAGCTCGATGTAACTGAAACCACGGACACACCGTTGTTGTCCGAAGCAGTCTCAGTCACCTTCTTGAACAGCGTGCATGGCTAGATATTTGTCCATAATACCATCCTTCATCACCCGTTGAGGCGCCGGATACCCAGTGAAGATCTCGAATTGGGCACGACCCTGTTCAATCAAGACCTCCAAAGGCTCAACGCAGATCCAGCCTCTATGCGCGTGATCATGTGCCTGCTGCAGCAGTGGTGTCCACGCGGACTTGTACGAAAGCTTGACTACTCGTTAGGCTTACTCAGATACGAAGGGGCTGGTGTACTTACCTCGACGATGACTCCTCCAGTTCTGCTCTGGAACCACTGCTGAGGGATCTCGAACTCGGGAGGCGGCGTGTCTCCGATTTGGTGCGCAGGAATTGTACACACCACAATCGTGGGTTGCGCAATACCATCTGGCCAAGGCGAAGAAAGCGTCTCGACGACCTCGATGCGACATCCCGAATCTGTCGATGTTTGATTGAAAAGTCTTGTGTTCGGCTCGTTGTAAAGGGTGGTGAAATGCTCTGCAACTCGGACGGCTTTGCTGTGTCCGGTTCCAGAGCACAATGTTCTTCACACCCATTTGCAACAAGGCGTACACCGAAGCGCGAGCCATACCGCCGGCACCAACAATAAGCGCTGAAGAGTTGGACTGGATGGTATTCGCAGGTGAGAGGTACCGAGATACGCAAGTGTATATTGCGGTCCAATCTGTGTTCTCACCGTACAGCCCGACCACTGCTCCCGCTCTGTTCTTGTGAGATCGGCATAGCGGGTCTGCCGTGGCATTGTCTCCATCTGTCACGGCTCTTAACGGCAACAGCGTATTGACAGCCTGTATCGCCTTGGCTGCCTGGCTCGTTGAGTCTAGCTGGGCCAGGATCTCAGATTTGAAGGGAAGACTGATACTGGCACCTCCAAATGAGTCATCCACGAGGCAATCGAAGTCGCGCAGGTCGTGAGACTGTTTGAAAGAGTAGTTGTGATCCATAGCCAAGGCTTCGAAGGCAGCATTGTGCATCATTGGTGACAAACTGTAGTCGACACTTGCGCCAAAGATGTGAAAGTGCAACGGTTGGTAGATGAAGCTTGAGAATTTCGCTTTCATCAATTGCTTGAACGTGAGGAGGGCCGCTGTCGGATCCGAGGTCGGTATTCCTGGCTGTTGCACCGGAGTCAAACAAGTATTGAGCACCATTGATGATTTGGACTTAATGCCTGTGGTGTAAGCTATCAGAGGAGTCTTTGATCTAGAAGCGATTGCGGCTTGGAACAGAGCACAGGCTCTATCTTCCGATGCCGACTTAGCCTCGCAGACAAAGCGAACAACATGGCAGCCCAATGCAACAGCACGGTCGAATTCCTTGTGCAGAGCAGGATCTGACCAGATCGAAGAGCGTGTCGTGGGATAGAAGCGATGACCAATGATCTGTGTCCGAGTTACCGAGCTTGTCAGGTCACGGATCTGACGATCTGTACAGTTGAGATCTATCGTGATGAAGTCAGGGATGAGACGAAGCCCATGGTATAACAGATCGAGATATAACTGCTTGGGCGAAAGCAGCGCTGAATCTTGACACTCAACATGATATACTACAGGAGCTTCTGAATGCCGTCGAATCATTTGAAGTGTACGACTGATACGGTCTCTTTGAGATGGAATCTGCTGCGTTGGACAGGATCCTACGACTAGTTCGACTGCATCCGTGCCACGGTTCAGGTCGACAAGGCTGAAGTCTGCATCAGCACTATCTTCTAATCGCAGCATCGACAATGTGGAGAATTCACGTTCTGACGGCGGAGAAGGACCAAGCAGGGAATCTGTACGCGGCGGGGTCCTAGCCAGGAGACTCAAGAAATGCAAAAAGTCTTGTTTGACATTCTGAAGAAGTTGGGGTGGATTGTGGAGTTCAGTCCGACCTCTGAGGTTTCGACATAGCTCAGCAGAAAGCGGACTGGCGGCCTCGCTCTCCGGTAGGTTGAAGAACTCGTGATTAGATATTCGACGGCAAAGCTGCCGACCCTGACCAAGGATTTGCAAGACCTCGCTGGTGTCTGGGAGGCCGAGATAGTCTCGAATCACGGTGAGATCGCGATTGATCATGACGACAGGATGCGTGACAGCGAAGGCACGAATCAGGGCTTGACAATGCGGTTCAAGGGCTTCGGGGCCGCAGACGAGCACGCACCGTGTACCGTGTTGCTGAAGTATATCCTCCAAGGCTTTGGACGAGACTTTGCGATAAGCATCCAAGCCTCGCTTCTTGATGTATTCGGATCTCTTCATACGGTAATGCTCGACGAGCCAACTCTCGGTATCAATCAAGCGAAAGCGTAGGGCAGTCGCAGCGATGACAGCGAAAGAGGAGAGACCGCTTCCCTTGGTGCCGACCAGGACTATCGAGGCATCTCGCTCGGATGGAGTTCCTGCTCGTGACACCTGACGCGTGTGCGCATCTCGAACGGAAGGAGTCCGGGAGTTCGGAGTGGTGCTATAGCGATGGACAACAGCGTCGCGCGTCTCGGTAGTCAATCGGCGGTAGACTGAAGGTTCGACGGCGTATGAGGCATTGAAGATGGGGCCTTCGACACGACGTCTCTTGATTCCGCTGGGCGACGAATTCGACGACGAAGACAATACTACAGTGTCAGTCATGTCAACGAGGGCGCATAGGTCTTGGACGTGGAATCAGCACGAGTGCGATATTCCAACGACCTACTCCCTCTGACCATAGTGTTTAGTGCCCGCTGATGGCAGGATGGGCTGTCGCTCTCGAACAAGGTCGGATAAAGACCTTCCCGATCGTGCGGGGGTTGCCGACTTTTGACTTTCACCTCTACCTCCGGGTCTTGTCATGCCGTGTGCTGGGATATGCGGCCCGAGATCTGGAAACCTACCATGGCCGATATCGAGAAGTCGTACTGAACCACGCAACCTTAGCAGTTCTCATGGGCTACGCCTCTGGAGCAAATAGGACTAGGTCATGCTAGAGGTCGTGACGTGCTCTTGAGAGTTTTCTAAAAGGGACGCTCGTCTGAAGCCTGGCTGAAGCCTGTACCCCGCTCCAGAACGGTTGCGCAAACTACGCGACTGTGCTTTCTCGCTGTCTTGATTCAAACAACATGAATCAAATTGGCAGGTATTCTGCTTCATCCGTTCGCATCTCCGCAATCATCTTTCTCGTGGCAGCATTGCCCTAGCCATAGATATCTGGAGGCGGTGTAACCTCGAAAAGCACAAGTTACTCTCGCGAACACGAACTTCGGCCACCCAACCACGACGCGACCATTTCCCGACTCGAAATTGGTCGATCATCGCATGACGGGGACAATCCATTCAAGCCTTCGGACGACGCAATCTGAGGTATTCCTATCATGTCCCAGGCTGCAACGGAACCTCCTCGGAAGCGTCAGCGGGTGACCCAGGCCTGTCACCGATGTCGACGTAAGAAATACAAGTGCGACAGTGAACGCCCAACGTGCTCCACGTGCAAAAGTTCAGATGCAGAGTGTACTTACGGAACCATCGCCAAGCGTCGCGGACTTCAATCTGGATATGTGAGAGCGACTGAGATTCTCTGGGGTCTGGTCTTCAAGAAAGTCGAGGGTAGTCAACGTGTCGTCAACGAGCTGCTTGCCGATCTCTCCAACATCATCAGCAATGGCGGCAGTGATGGCGACCACCGTGCAGATGATCTCCTGGACTGCTGGAGAAACAGTGGCATACCTTCTGCCATCGAACTGATGCTGGACGGCGAGTTTGTCAGCAATCAAGCTGGGCCATTGGAAGATATGGACAGTCAAATTGACTTGACTCAAGCCTCAATTCTGACCTGGAATCTTCCTCAACCAGATCAATACCAAGGCACCCCACCACCAGCGTTATCGCCATTACCCCTGCCGCGAGTGCCATCATCATTACCCTTACAACAGATCCCCTCACCAACAGCGGCCGTTGCAGCCGCGTCAGATGCATTATACCCCTCCGAGCAAGTGTTTGCGACGACCCAAACGAGTTTCGCATCCCTTCCGCCAGATTGGCAATCCTTGGCTCAGGTCTATCTTGCTGTCGAACACTCATGGTTTCCAATGCTCGAACGACATGCACTCTTTCGAATAGCATATAGTTATCAGGACGAAAGTGATCATCGAGCTCTTCCTGACGAACGCCATCGAGGCGAGTATGCAACCTTATGGGCGGTTCTGGCGCTTGGTGAGATTCATTCCAGTGGTGTCTATTCGCCAAGGGTCGCCCAATTCAAATCAATATCCAAGTACCTCCTCTCTACAGATCCCATACCAGACGACTACCTCAGCCACGGGCAGTCGCTGCTCCTCTGGTGTAACATCCATCTAGGCTGTAACAGGTTAGTCCTGGCCAGGTCAATGCTGGCTCAAGCTTTTGTGTTCTGTTCTGCCAGCACATCTTCGTCAGCCTCAGGTGATCCCATGTTCCAACGACAACGTGCACTTGCTCTCGCCGGATGTTTTGTCATGGATACCCTCCTTTCCATGGCTATGGGAGTACGGCCGCAGATCTCGATAGACGATTTACCTTCATCTACACCCTGCGACGAGTCTGGTTCGGACGAGTGGGAGCCTTATGTCGACAAGTTCGGATCACGGCGATATGGAAGTTCCACGAGTGGCGGTGGTATGGCAGCGCCCAGCCGTATATCAAGCACATTCAACCACCTCGTCAAGTTGTTTGTCATCCTGAATGCTGTTATGCAAAAGCAGACATTGGAGACCGACTTTGCTGCTGCTGTCGAGACCTGGAGCTACAACCGACCGCGGCATCTGACCGTAACAGAGTCACTAATCCAACCGAGCCCGAAAAACGTTCTGCCACCGCAGCTCCACCTCCTCTCATTCTACTCCGTTATATCCTATATCGCAGCCTCGCGTCAACTGTACGGTCAACCCCACGTTCTTTGTAACGTTCTCCAACAGGGGCCCGTGAAAGACATTGCAGGAATTCTGCTTCAAATCAGTGACAGATTCGGTGTACAAGCTATGCCAGTCTCCATGAGCGTGCTTATACTGTTGGTAGCATCAGAGTCGACCCCTGATCCAAGCGATTACGGACCGACATTCACCAAATTCCAAGATACAATCACCGAGTACAAAGCAATGTGGGGCTGGGATTATGCAACGGGCCATGAACAACACGATCTCACGGGGACGACCTTGATCGGTCAGTCTGACCATCATCTACTAACATCATTCACAGCACAAGACTTACTGCATGCTACAATGCATGATGAAGCACAACATGGTATGTCAACGACGACTGGTCTGGGGACCGACACTGGCCAAAGTCTTCTTCCTCATGGCGTTGCATCTAGACAGTCAGATCAGGTCGGGATGGAGATGGATCTGGCAGCAACATCCTATCTTGATGACGCTGCCGGATTGGGTAGCGATAATCCGCTCGCGGATACACCTGCACAATTACGTGACTATCTGGCTTTGCTCCAGGAAAATGAGAGGTATCATATATAAATTTATCCATGAGATTTTACTCGGACTATGACAACTTACTAACCCCTTTTCCAGCACGGGTAACAACCAAGACTTTATGCAGTCGCTGGGTTTCTTCATGGATTTCGACAACCTGAACTCGTGACCACTACTCCGCTACGCCAGATCGTGTCTTGGTCTACGACCGAAATCATCACGGCCCGTCCCGATCCCTGAGCATGTGCTACACGGCACGAATGTGCGCTCACCCCTCATTTCCAAGAGACAGACGAACCTCCATCGAGAATCTTCGCCTAATCGACTCTCTCTAGGTGTCCTAGTTCAGGTCCAAGGCCTTCTCAAACCTTTTCCAGGCTTCGATACCACGCTGAGCATGACTCTCAGGAACATCCGACGCGGGATCCGAGAGTGTTCGCGAGAACAGCTCCATAGATACATAGCCTTCATAGCCCAGACCCTCAATGATGGCTCTGGCACATCTTTCCGCAGGCAGATAAGCATTCCTATCAGTTTCGTAGATGAAGCATCGAGCATTGCGTGACCATGACATGCGGGCTGGTTGACCTTCCGCATGGAAAGGATGCTTGTCGTCGAGAGGTGGATCAACACGTTCCGCATCCACGACTTGGATGTAAAAGACCTTGGCGACATCGACCGTCTTGACGAGTTTGGTCAACGATGTGTTGAGAGCATTCTCAGCGTCCTCCACCATGCCGGTGGGAGAAGCAGGATCTGCCCAGACGCGGCCAGCGATGTTGAATGTATCCAGACACATTCCGAAGTTTGGACGATCCACGCGCTGCACCACTTCCCACGCTGCATCCCATGTGTCGATGTAGGTGCTCCAACAAAGGTTCTCGTATGCGAAGCGGACTGGTCGTGTACGTTTCAGGCCTAGGTCGGCAACCTCGACCATATCCGCTACTATCGTGTCCATATCCCCAGTGATCTGGTCTTCAGGCAAAAAGTTGGCTGGAATCTGAATGGTGTCTGTGTCCAAAGTATCCACGATATCGAACCAGACATGCAACTTCTCAATCAGACGATCATGTTGTTGGCGATCTTTGAGACCTTCATAGAACAGGAAAGGCTGCAGTCCGATGATTTTCAAGCTGTTCTGATCGCAGATTTCTTTCATCTTTTTTGCACCGGCTAGTAGTTGGGATGGAGAGGGCGTGGCTTCTTTGTCGGCTGAAGCATCGATTTGTCTGGCGAGGTATTCGAGGTCCTCGTAGAAGATCTCGATGCCTTGGAAACCGGATGTTGACGCAGCTTTGATTTTTTTCTCGAAGTTGTGGACCCATGCCCGTCCCAGACTCATAGATGCTATTGCTGGAGCATACTTCATTGTGTAGGTTGTGACTGATGAGAAGCGGTGAGATGTTTCTTTGGTGTTTCTCACAGAATATGCAGTTGCCGAGAGATGTTGTGAACAATGCAAATTTGTAGAATATTGTAATATTGTGTGATGGAATCGTGAGATTTTGTCCTGGAGTCAGATCATCATCATATGTATCGGTGAAGCTATGCTTCCCCACAGTTTGGAGATGTCGGATTGGTTCGGAAAAAGACAGATCCGGCTAAATGGTGAGCCGGTCAAGTGTTGGACATTGTACGAACTTGAAGCATCCCCGTTGCCGGCACTGTGATGACTGTCCACTATCACTGCCTCCCAGGCAGGCCAGGTACCTAGATGGAACACGCGTTCATCCGTCAAGAGGCAGACGGTATGTTATAGTTGATCATCTCCATGGGAAGATTTCTTCCCCGAGGGCAGCCGAAGCCCGGCATGGAACGCTTGGCATGATGGATCAGAAAAGTGGCTAGCAGGAGCACCCTGGCAATAAGGCTCATATGATAAAACAGATAGGATTTTAGTACACAGGACCTAACACAATGAGATGTTTTGATCCAAGATTATTCCGTACCATCATACCGTCGATGACTATATCATATTATAATAACTACAGTGGAAGATGCAAAGAAGTTCGTGGAAATCCCACTGCATGAGACACCTGCATAGACCGAAACTAAAACCAATAAGCCAAATGTATAAACGTAAATAACTTGCTTCATAGTACAGAAACCGTATCTTCATCACCCTAACATTCATAGCCAATAATATACTGTTACTCATCTGCACCATACTCAAGAACAGGGCCAAGAAGGCTCATGGAAGTTATCAATTTTCAATTCTGCTCGATTACATTGGAACCAATCATATTCATACAAATTTATGGCTTGAAGTGAGACGGACTTGTGCATCTACGAGAGCTTTTCTTGACTATGTCTAAACCTGAATGTTCTGTCCATCCATCCATGCGTAGATCTGCTTGTACAGTATATCGTGCTTCTCGCCATTAACAGTCGTTCCAGACTCCCTGCGATGACCAGGCAAGTCCCGAATCACCTTGACCCCCATAGTTCTCTCCTGACAGTACGCAAGGTATCTGTAACCAATTGGGTATTCCTTAGCTGCCTCGGCATCAATCTTAGGCACTCTGTTAGGATCCACAGGAATCAACTTGTCCTTTTCGTAGAAGTGGCGGACATAGTTGGCACCCCAGTTACCTGTCTTTTCATCCTTTGACCAGAAAAAGACAAAGCGACAGTCAGACTCGGCATCGGCTTCTATGCCATCTTCGAATTCGAAGCGTTGGGTGATGGTTGCCTTCATTTTGGTCACGGCTCGGGTTGCTTCCTTGTTGATGTCTGTTGTTGTGCCGTGAATTCTGTGCATGATGAAGACGCCTTTGTCCATGCCTCCTTGACTGGCTTTGATGAAGTCTTCAAAGTGTGTGCGGCCGGTCCATGATGTGTAGATGTAAGCATCGGGGTGGAAAATTGACTTTAGGTTCTCCCATTCGCAGGAATCTCTGAATAGTCAATTAGTGACACTGTTGACAAGATATTGAGCTGTAGGGGAACTGGTGTGAGCTTACCTGTAACAAGGCCAACCCTCTGCCAATTCACGCAGCTTGTACCGTTCCATCACAAGATCTGCTGGTCCATTATTGCGGAATGCGGCCTCGGGGCGCGAGTTCTCTGGCAGTGAATGCAAATCAACCATGATTGTGAAGTTGCTCTGGAAACTGGAATTTCAGATGGAAGGAGATGATGAGATGTTTGACTGTGGGATTGAGCTGGGCTATAATGATTTTGATGGAAGTTGAGCTACTCAGATATACACACTGATATGTCCCCCACTTGATCAGAGCTGGGGCAGTGGGGCCGAGGGTCTCTCGCGGGGAACAGTTCGCGACCAATCTCAATCCGCGCGTGCGGCTAAAACATTGTCCGAACCATCAAGGTGGATACGGGCTACTCTCAAGCGCATCGAAGCCGACACCGCTGCAAAAGAACACAGAATGTGAGCAAGCTGCTGAGAAGCTAATGAATTAGACAGATGTATTCGTCTAGAGCATAATCGCGTACTTGCGGGTTTGCCTAAGAATGGAAAGAGTGATGGGGGCTCAGATCACGAATTCTGATTGTGTGTGATGAGGCAGTAGTGTTCATGTAGAAGGGTGACTTTCAGATGTCACAACCGAAACGCCGATTGATATTCATGCGATAATTCCAAGACTTAAACTAATGCAGCGTCTTTGACAATTGTTTTGCAATGGCAGCTTTCACCTCCTCAACTGGCAGATCGGCCAAAGTCCTTCCTGTCCAGAATGTGTCCTGCGCAAATCCTTGGTAGATCATGGCTTCTGTGCCCAGAATGACCTTCCATCCTGCTTTTTCTGATAGCTCTGCAATTTGAGTCCAAGGCTTGGGGTGATAGCACATCTCCAAGATTGCACCCTTGGACTTGCTGAAGAAGGTCTCGAGAACCTTGCGTGCCTCGATCTCTGCTGCACTCGATGGAGCAAAGTCAGGCACACATGAGACAATTGCGCCGACGCTGTCAGCCTTTTGTGCTTCTTCGGCGGTCGCGACATGGATCAACTCGTCTCCGTAACCATGGTCTTTGCACCATGAGATCACAGCGTCAACTTCAGACTTGTCTCTGTTCACCAAGTAGACCGTTGTTGCCTTCATAAATTTCTTCAGGGCATAGACAGCACTGCGCGCAGCACCTCCACCTCCGACGACCAAAGCTGGTTTCCCTTGGAAGACATCACCGGAGACGTTCTGGACGAAGGCTTCTCGGATACCGATAACGTCGGTGTTTGTGCCACAATAGATGCGTTTATCGCCCTCCTGTTTGAGGAAGAGGGTGTTGCATGCACCTACGTCTCTACCCTCATCTGTCAATTCGTCGAGATGCTCGAGTATTGCGACTTTGTGAGGCATTGTGACCGATGCACCTGCTCGGATCAGCGACTTGTTTCATGAAACCGGTCCGTGATGTCTTACCGTAGAATTGCGGGTGTTGCCTAATAGAAAGAAACTGTGACATGTCTGTTGACTCAAACAGAAACTGCTGCCAGTTATATCCAATGTTGTCATAGACGGTCTGATGCATCAATGGTGAATATGAGTGAGCAATCGGGTAGCCGAACAAAAGACCAAATTTCTCCCTCTTCGAGATGTCTGGGATCTCAGCGGTGATCACATTCCCGTTGGTTGCCATTTTGGTGGTTGATGAGATAGCAAAAATTTGATCTGCGGAATGCGGCGTTCGATGATTTGGAAAGGTCGAGGTCAAGTACGCAGCCAGGTGGGTTGTGAATTGGTCTTTGATGTAATCAGGATCAGGAAACAACACGCCGCGACTGCTGTCGAGATGGAGCTTTGACTTTCCCGTGCCCCTCAAATCACCGGCAAAGTTCTTTTCCGGCGCGTCTCTCGAACATGTTTCGCGGCTCGATCTAGCCGTGGCGCCATCGCAACGAACACGGGGATGCGGAGAGACATCTGGTCATTCCCGAGTAAGCATTGAAGATAGCTCTGATGATGCTCGTATACAAAGATGACCTGCTACCTCCAATTCGCAGGCTTCAGTGATCAAGTTCGACTCGATATATTTGTGTACGACTAAATCAGGCAGCCATGGACCCTTCTCAAGTGGAAATTCCTCCTCTCAAAGATCTCACGATTGAGAATATCACGGAAAATGTTCATTTGATCAATTCCAGATGTCCCAATCCAAGACTGAAGTACCTGATGGAGAGTCTGGTGTCGCACGTACACGATTTTGCGCGCGAGACTCGGCTTTCCACAGACGAGTGGATGGCCGCTATTCAGTTTCTCACACAAGTCGGTCAGATCTGCACAGATGTGCGACAGGTAAGTCGACAAGTCTCACAATCGTCACGAGGTCACATCTAGACATAGTGCACATATCTAATTCTTGCGCAGGAATTTATCCTCCTTTCCGACGTAATTGGGCTTTCTCTCCTTGTGGACAGTATTGACCACCCCAAACCTGCTTCAAGCACTGAAGGCACAGTACTCGGACCATTCCACACACATGATGCCCATACCGAGTCAAATGGCGGCCAATTATCTCACGATCCAGATGGTGAGCCGTGTCTCGTCATATGCACAGTCAAGGACACCTCTGGCAAGCCCATCTCAGGCGCAAAAATCGACATTTGGGAAACAGACAGTAAAGGCTTCTACGACGTACAATACGCGGGACGTCAAGAACCAGACGGACGTGCAGTTATGCAGAGCGACGATGATGGTAACTTCTGGTTCAATGCCATTGTCCCGGTGCCATATCCTATTCCCCACGATGGTCCCATTGGCAAACTGCTCAAGTTGTTGAAACGCCATCCATACCGACCTAGCCATATGCATTTCATGTTCGATAAACCTGGCTACGATCATCTGATAACGTAAGCCCCGAGTCATCAATCCGCCATCTTCTCATGGTGGGCGATACACAAACCAGTGGCTGACCTTTTCTAACAGAGCCTTATACCTTCGCGGCGACCCCTACGAAACTTCTGACGCTGTCTTCGGAGTCAAAGAATCCCTCATCGTGGACCTGAAGACAGTAACTTCCTCACAAGCAAAAGAATACGGCGTGGCGGAGGGCTGCAGGTTATTGACATATGACTTCGTGCTTGTCTCGGACGAGGAGGCACGATCATTGCGCGAGAAAGAGGCAATGGCTGCCATGGAGAAGCTGGGGAGGAGGATGAAGCTCTTGGATGGGCTACCTGTACCGGATGTCGATTGAGAGTATATCGAAGTTTTGCAGATAAGGTGTGCTTGATAGTGAGAATTCGAGTTGTACGAGGAGCAATGATAAATCCAAAACAAATCGTTGTTGAACAAATCGTTTCCTAAGTTCGTCCCATGTCAACGTGAAAATCCGCGAAGATACCACTGCGTATCTTGAGATTCATTCCTCAACCTTTGGTTAGACTGAGGCATTGAGCAGAATCATCAAAGTTCGAAAATGGGTGTGTTACACGGCTGTCATTGTAATTCACTGTAGGCCGGGGGGTCACAGTGAGCAATGCGCATTGCCACGGTATAAACACCTGTGATGGTTCGGATATAATTTTACTGATTGGCACTGCTATATGCTGTCTTCGCGGCTTCTTGTCACATTGGTCTGCGTTCGATGAATTGAAGAAATTGTTTGAGATTCGACTCGTAAGACGAACGTAGGGAGTACATGATATATAAGCACAAAAGATGATGACGCTTCCGCTCAACGTTTAGTAGGGCTTGTTCTATGCCTTGGTAATGTTCTCGTGGTAGAAGACATCCTCTCCCTTGGCAGCGTCGAGGTCTGCTCCCTCTGCGTTGAGGCGGAATTCCTCGTCGCGAAGCCTGACCTCTTCGAGCACAATCTTGTTGGCCTTGCGAACAGGCTTGATCTCGAAGAGGCGGTCCATGGATTCGAGAGGAATAGCCTTGGTCTCGGGTACGAGGAATCAGACGAAGACGATACTGAGAAGCATCATGCTGGCGAAGAAGAAGTATACACCACAACCAGAGGGACCCATGTTGAGGAACATCAAGGGAGTGAAGCGCGAAACGATGAAGTTCCAGAACCAGTTGTTTGCAGCAGCCTATGTGGTTGTCAGTAGTTGTTCTTTGTTGGGGGAGTGATATGTTGTGACTTACAGAGGCTTGTCCCAAGGAACGAGTGTTGTTATCGAACATCTCGGAGTTCAGAACCCATGGGGTACCGTTCCAAGAGGGACTGTAGAATGTAGTCCAGAGGTAGAAGAAGAATACAGCAGCAGTACCGCCAGGTCCGAGTTCCTTGCCATTTCTCTTGCCATCGGTACCAAGAAGGTATCCACCGATGATCCACATGCAAACCGAACCACCAGCAGCACCGATCATCAGAAGGTTGCGACGACCGAGTTTATCGATGAGGAACAGAAGCCAGACGAATGTAAGGACAGTCTTAACGACTCCGAAAAGGCCAGTTGTGAAGAAGCTAGTGTTTGTGCCGGTAATACCGATGGACTTGAAGACTGTGGGCGAATAATAGTTGATGGCGTTGATGCCACTGCCGTTCTGCCATAGGAAGAGCATACCGCCAAGCCAAAACCTATAAAGGACGGTACGGCTTTTGGCAACAGCCTTGAAGGGAGCGAAGAAACCCATGCCCATAGTGGATGCTTGATGGTCGATGGCAGCGTCAAGAGAGGTAACTTCCTCGACAATGTAAATATCGTTGCTTTCGAGCTTGCGGATCCAACAAAGGTTCTTGAGGCCTTCCTCCCTTCTGCCCTTTGAGTACAACCAGCGAGGTGATTCCTTGAGCCAGAAGCTTCCTGCGAGGAGAAGGCCGCCTGGGATGAGCTGTACGGCGAAGGGGATTTGCCATTGGCGGCGGCTGGATTTCATAGTCTCGATCAGGGCGTACTATGAGAAGTCAGTATTTTGATACAACATTGAAAAGGCTTTCTCGTCGCCTGGCATGCACCTACATTGATCCAGAAACCTACAAGGCCTCCAATTTGCCAGCCCATCTCGTAGATACCGACCAGTCGGCCACGAACAGCGGGTGGTGAAATTTCGGAAATATAAATGGGGACCTTTCCTCATGTTAGCACTTGATATATACATCGTAACAGCGCCAGAATATGTTAGAGACTATCACACTGTATCTGTGATAGTCAAAAGAACACTAGAAAGTGTTGTGGTGGGGGCGGTGATGAAAAAGGGGGCTTGAAGCTTACAATCATAGAAGCGCCACCAACGCCGATGCCGGCAAGCACTCTACCAGCCAAGATAGGTGCCAAATCTCCATTCTTTGCGATCAACATGATGCCAGCGCCAAGCATAAAGACCGTAGAGTAGACCCAAAGACTCTTCTTACGGCCAAGGAAGAAAGCGAAAGCGTAAGCGGACAGTGATCCGAAGAATGCACCAGCTTGGTAGACCGAGACAATGTTTGCCTTGATGGTTGCCAGATGATGAGCTTCGACGTGCTTGAATCCGAATTCAGAAACGAAACTCGGGAGAGCAAGCGTTGTACCGATGAAAGCGGAATCATAACCAATCATGCATGATGCAAAGGAGGCGACCATTGCACAAGCATACACACGCCAGTTGTAAACAGCTGACGGTGTCGGACGATCCTCGACAAGAGTGAGGAGACCCATGATGATCTGACTTGTTGATGATCGATTGGGATGAACAAGTGAGGGAATGATATGTATGAAGTGAGGGACAGAAAGGAGGATGTTCTGGGACGTTGGTTGGGGATCTGGGGTCGTTTTTATGTGCCGGTTCGTGGGGTCCGATCAATGTGCTATCCCCATGGGGTACCCATCGAACCGGGTTCTAGATGGCAGTTTAAATCAAAGGCTGACCAAAAATCGAACGAAGACAGCTCAGACAGGCTTCAACGCCCCCGCGTTTGCGTGTGAGAGCCACGTTTGCGCGGGAAAACACTTACCCCATCAAACTCTCGTGTCTTGGCCGTTGCAAATGCGCAAAGTTTGTTTTGCAATCTAGATGACTTTACAGGAAAAGAGCAGAATGCCATGGGCGGCAAGACTCGGAGCCTCGTTGGCTACAGCTTTCGTCTGTATGCAATTGTGCTCTAACAAGATCTGGAGACTATCATCTACACACATGCAGGGCGAACATGCGACAAGAGGAGTGCTCATGAATATTCAACAGGATAAGGTCATCTCCGTAGCAGTTGTTCTTGCCCTTGCCCTTGTCCTTGCCCTTACTCTTGGTATTACTAGGCGTATCTCCAACCAAACACCCAAACGCGCGACGTACCTTGGCGAGAGTTCCGGCATGTGAAGTCGGATAAGTTCTAGAAAATATGGGGCCCCGGAATCGATATCCATAAGTACAGCTCGGGTCCGCTTCCGCCTCCAAGCAAACGCCAACTCTATCCCTCACTTGGCTCGGCTTTTCGATCACTGCGGTTTTATCTCCGAAATACCTCAATATTGCACGGCTCTATCACCCGACTGTATCGATCATCAAAGGCTTCAACACCCGATTATATCAATCGTCATGTCGAAAGGATCAATCCTCCTCATCAACGGACCCAACCTCAACCTCCTCGGAACTCGTGAGCCACACATTTACGGACACGAAACTCTCCAAGATGTCGAAAATGCAGCACAGAAGCATTGTTCCGGTCTGAACCTCGAGATTTCCTCATTCCAATCTAATCACGAGGGTCACATTATCGATCGCATCCACGAAGCCAGAGGAAAATGCGATTACATTATCATCAACCCAGGAGGTCTGACACACACTAGTGTCGCATTGCGCGATGCACTGGGTGGAGTTGCAATTCCCTTCATCGAAGTTCACATCAGCAACGTGCATGCTCGGGAAGAGTTCCGCCACAAGAGTTTCTTGAGCGACAAGGCTGTAGCTGTGATTTGTGGTTTGGGGACTTTTGGATACAGCGCTGCTATCGAATTTATCGCAAAGAAGCAAGGTGCAACAAGGCATTGATTTCGATGTATTCTAGAGTGTCAACATCTTTGCGAAAACGAAAAGTGTTCATCCATTTGCAACAGTAAATTCTGTGTTCACCGCCATCTCGTGCATGCGGATTCCCGGACGTCCAATCCTCAATTCCAAGACCTTCATTCAGGGAAGATTGTCTGAGTCCACTGCCTCGCCTTTTCTATGTGAGCGATCGAGAGTTGATCTACGCCAAACTCAGTCAAGGCACTAATTGTCACTTCCCCTTGACCCGCAACTGTTACCACGATAACTCCGAGATCGATCTAGATTGAGTGATCAACAAGAAAATCCGGAAATACCACCACAAGATATAGTGATTTAGTTGGGAGCGAGGGTCTTCTGAACATTTACTTTTGCGGTAAGAGTGATATATGCGAGGGCATCCTACCGTATCGAACGCCGCTACATTCATCACACTAAGGCTTTTGCACATCACCATACCTGTTACTGAATGTTTTGATGTTTCCCGCAATTGATAACGTTTTGTTACCATCAGCTACCATCTTCATGTTATATCCGGCAATTTCGTAACAAGATCATACGGTTTCGTATGACAACACATATAACCCTGAAGAACCACCACTTGTCATGGAATGGATATATATCGCCAGGGTGTTAAGCTCAGCTATCTTTGCCGTCATTGCCATGTAGATCAACTCACAGCCAATGGCTATGCTCAACCAGTGTGCAGCCAGATCATGCGACCGATTCATGGTGAATCCTACCCACATCTAGCATGTCAATCTTCAATGGTCACGCAGTGTATCGATCGACGATAAAAGAGTCTGAAAGCTTCTGGGCTTGCTGATTGCCACTCCATGATGCGGATCCAGGTCTGGAATATGTACGGGTAGAACATCAACCGACATTGGATGCGATACTGCCCGGAACTTCTATCGACGCGCAAGTCAAATGTCGAGGCCGAGAGGATCGAGTAGATCATAGAAATGCAAAGAAGATGAGGATGCTTACATTACCTAGAGTGCATGTCGTTGACAGGTATGGCCAAGATGCTTCTATTGGCTACCTTTCGCTGCAATGATGATGCTCATTAAGGTTCTCTACTGTACTGTATCGCAGTCATGTTGCCATCAGCTACTGTCTCCGAAAGTCATGTTACTAGCAATGCGACATTGTATCTGTAGCAGTCTACTACCTCATACTCGTCTATAGTGTACATTCATATCGTGACTCCTGTGACGAGAGGTGGTTCTTGTCAATTACCTACTCTTCATCATCTTGTAGACAAGAAAAAGCGGTAGATTCTATAGCTATAGATGATCTAAAGTATCCAAAAGAAAGCCTGAGAAATATCATATCATATCAAGATAAGTCTAATTTGTCGTTCCAAAGTCTACACTCCGATCAGAATCATCTATCTCACACCTTACAAATCCTGTACTGCAGGCTCACCAGCCCAACACCTCCTAATCATCTCCCTCAACGGCTTTCCTTCAATTTTCCTCGGGTTCGCATACGCATTTGCCAGCGACTGTTGGACCCCGATCTCGATGTCTTCCTCTTTCATCCCAAACCTCCTCAAATCCCTCTGCATGCCCAACTTCTCAAGCAACAGATTGATTCCCACAACAGCATCTCCCTTGCCCTCAGGCAAAGCTTCAGCCAACATATCCATCGCTTTAGGACAAGCAGGTGCATTAAACGCCACTGCATGAGGTAAAACGCATGTATGTGTGTCTGCATGAGGTAAATTGAAGGTGCCACCAAGCACGTGGCAGATTTTATGGTGGAGGGACATTTTAGTGCTGCCGAGACAGATTGCACATAGCCAAGCTCCGTATTGTGCTTTTGTGCGGGCTGAGAGGGATTGGGGGTCTGCCTTGATTTCTGGCAATGCGGAGGCGAGGGCGCGGATGCCGTCGACAGCGAGGAGTTGGATGATGGGGTTTGTGTCTGGTGCGTAGAGTGCTTCCACTATTTGTGCTCTGTCAGCATTGCACCTCACTCATCTATCCCATCTCTAGCCAAGGGAAAAGGCAGAAGGATAATAAACTCACCAGCATGTGCAATAGCATTAACACTACTCGTCAAACTCAACTCCACCGGCAACGTCAAAGTTAAATCCACATCATAGATAACCACATTCGGTTTAATATCCTCATGGCTCTGCGTAGTTTTCTTTCCATCCACCGTTTGTCCCAGAATCGGAGTCATCTCGCTTCCAGCATAAGTGGTAGGGATACAGATATGTGGCATTTTGGTCTTGAAGGAGATTGCTTTTCCGAGACCGATGGTGCTGCCGCCGCCGATACTGATGACGCTGTCGGCATTTAGAGACTTTGCTTGTTCCAGAGCTTCATTGGTGATGGAGATGGGTGTGTGCATTGTTGCATTGTCGAAGATGCCGACGGCTTTGTCTCCAAGAAGATCGGTCAACATTTGTGCTTCTTTGACTTGGAATTTGGTGCAGAGGATTAGGCAGCGTGATACACCCAGAGTAGAACATTCTTGGGGCAAGGTAGTCACTTTGCCTTGGCCGAAAATGACTCGACTGGGAGTGCTGGTGTAGATGAAGTTGTCCATGTTTGATTTAGTTTTGCGAGGTAGGTGTTTTTTGCTACCGTGAGTTGCGAATCAAAGATTAATTCAGAGGTTCTGCCACTCGGTATAAGTCTAACTAAGGGAGATGATAGTAATATCCACGTCTTGATCATACAGTAGCCGGTATACTGACTGTTTGCGGATGTGGTGGAGCATCGGACCAAAGATGTCGGGTAAGAGCTCTGCCGACCAAGAGTTGCTGCATCGGCTCCGTGTTCCCCAAGCACCGCCCAGACCGCACAGAAACATGCGTGCTGTTAGCCGATAACTCATCTCCGAACGCATCAGACACAGACAGGTGAAGGGACCCACACAAACACGAAGTGATCTAGATCGATCAAGGTTGGCGAGTGGCTCGTATCCAAACGGTCTTCAGCTGGTGCCCTGTGTTCGCTCTTGGACCACAGCACGGCAAGCTGTATTTCTCAGACGTACACACAAGACAGGATAGAAGCGCGTAGACAGTGGTGCGATTCCTGATCACTCAATCTCTAGTTTGTACTCGATCTAGGTATCTAGTTCTTTGGCAGCCAATCTATAACTTCGCATCTGCAAAAGCAGGGTTGAATGTCCGTCCCAAAGCATTGTTTACAGCCTCCATCATCTCCATCTTGGGAGCGGGCTTGCCAGTCCATGCTTCAAATTGTCCAAACGCTTGCTGTTGCAACACATCAATCCCGTCAAACACACTCCAGTTAGCAGCCGACAGAGCTTTGGCAGTGATTGCAGTTTGTTTCCCGTATGCCATCTCTACCAGAACACCCCTTTCCACGTTCGGGAACAACCAATCTGGCACGTCTGCGTTTGTAAAAACATGTGCAGGGATACATCCGACAATGACTGAGACTTTGAGCGAGCCACCTTTTGAGCGCTCTTCGAGGATATGAAGAGATTCGACGATTTCGATGTTGTGGTCTGGGAAGTTTGCTGCCAGTGTTTGTGCTCGTTCCACAGTTCGATTGACGACGACAATGTTCTGTATGCCCAGCTTGACAAAAGCATAGACAGCAGCTCGAGCGGCACCACCGGCGCCCAATACTACTGCTGTTGTCCCCGGCACGTTGAGATCAATCCTGCCGCCTTGGATACAGCGAGTGATGCCAAGCCAGTCAGTGTTGTCGCCAAAGAGTTGTCTTTTGTTGCTGCCAGGTGAAGTGGAAGCTACAATTGTGTTGACAGAACCCATGACTCTGGCTTCTTCGGAAATGGCGTCCATGTACTTGCGGACTTGCAGTTTATGAGGAGCTGTCACTGACAAGCCGCCGACCTTAGGGTCTCGAAGCAGTTTCTCGACAGATTCATCCACATTTGGGACTTCAAATAGACCATATGTGTGAGGTAGTCCCAATAACCGGAATCCAGTATTGTGAAGAAGTGGTGAGAATGAGCCTTTGATGTTGTAGCCAAGCAGATAGTATTGGAGGCCTTCCATGTCGACTTTGTCATTTTGGTGAAGCGCAGCCATCGAATTGTTCCTTGTCGTGATACGGAATATCTACAATGTGGGACGCGATTGACAGTAGACTTTTGATATGAAATGTATGTATTGTTTTTTGATTAAAGGTAATCGTCTCGTTAGGGTGGCTGATGATGGCGGCTAAAGACTCTACCGGGCTGTGCGGGGTTATCATCCTCGATTCGTGGGGACCGATAAGCTAGACTTTGCCAAACAGTCGCAAACTTCACGTTTGGCAAGTAACGGTTGTGATGTTGTTGATGTGAGAAGAATATTGTTTGAATGATTGTGCTCAGGACTGAAAGGAGTTTGGAGCAGGCACTGAGCCGAGTCTCTGCATCATGTCGTGATATGCTTGACGCATGTATCGAATCTCGGCATCTTGCTGCTGCAGTCTTTGGTGCAGGGCATCATTCTCCTTCTCAAGGTCCTGGACTCTCAGGCTTGGATGTAGAAGGTGGTGGTTGGAAGAAGTAGCAGGCTGGTAGACGGGAAGGGGTTGATAGTCTTGAGCGACGACGGGTGCGTCAGGAATGGGATCATGTGTTTGAGGAGCATGATCTGGTGGAGGCAGCTGGTAATCATGGTCTGGAGGAGGTTCATGATAGTCATGTGCTGGAGGAGGATTGTGTGGCTCCTCTGGTGGCGCAGACGAGTCTTGTTCATGGTCAGTCGGAGTGTTTGGCTCTGCAGAGGCAGCATCCTTGGCCAGCTTCGCGGCCAGTCTCTTTCCAGACAACTTGTAAGGGCGGTTCTGATACAAAGGATGGCCTTTCTGGTATCGGCGTAATGCTGTGGGGTTCATGTCGCGGGCGATGTTGTATACACGATCCCTTCCCACAAGATTGAGATCAGGATACTTCTGACGAAGATATGTGTACAACTCGCCACGATGCATCTTCAACACTTGTTCGTCTTGATATTCTTCGGTGAGGACTTCTTTGATGGTTTTTTCCAAGTCCTCTCGGTCGGTTTCTGGACGGACGCGCTTGATCAGACCCAACTTCTTCCTGGTTTCCATGACGGTGCGCGGGTTGATGACATGACCAGCGTCGTTCAAGATTTTGCTGATGGTTCGATCCGTCAGATAAGGACCGCGAAATAATTTGGTCAACTCTTCCTGTATAGCAGCCTGGTCGGGTTTTGAGCGTTTGGAGATGCCCCAGTTTCTGAGGTGTCGCTCGAGAGTGCGCTTTCTGCAGATGACATTGTGTTCTTTCTCTAGCTTTTCGATACATTCGAGTACTGTCAGTTTGTCATCCCAGATCCATCTACGGAGGTCTTCCTTTCGTTCCGCAAGACCGGCAGTGGCGGCAACCATCTTGACATGGCGTTGGCGGATTGAAGTAGGCGGACGGCGGTAGCTCTGGCGAAGTGGGAAAGCGCGACCGAGAAGAAGAGTCCGCCAAGAGGTATGAGGCTCTGCGGGACAGCCCTCGGCACACTTGCCGCGGCGAAAGAGCAGAACGCGGAGAAGGCGATCGCTCCTGCTCGGAAAAAAAATGTCAGCAGCGAGTCGCGCTTTCCCAGACAGACGCATCAACACCCCTCACGATGAAGTTGTCCAACCCTTCGGCGGTGCCCGTATACACCATCTCTGGATCAGCGACTGCCCGCCCTCTACCGGAATGGCTTGCGCGACAGAGAAAGCGCAGTCTGAAGCAAGACCCCGAGTGGGCCAACAGAGTCGAGCTGCTGCAGGACTTTGAGTTCGAAGAGGCCTCGCAGTGCGTGAGGGTCAGCGACGACGGCGAGTGGGTCATGAGTACAGGAACATACAAGCCCCAGCAACACGTCCACTACCTGCCGCATCTGTCCCTGTCATACGCCCGCCACACCGACTCGCTCAACCAGACCTTCCTCCTGCTGTCGTCCGACTATACCAAGTCGCTGCATCTGCAGACAGACCGCACCCTCGAATTCCACACGCCCGGCGGTATGCACTACCGTACCCGCATCCCTCGCTACGGCCGCGACCTCAAGTACAACAAGCGCTCCGCCGAAGCCCTCATCCCCGCCTCGGGTGTCAACCAGGACGGCATGGGTGAAGTCTACCGCCTGAACCTCGAGCTGGGACGGTACATGAAGGCCTACGAGGTCGATGTTGGCGGCGACGACTGGACCAGTTCAGGCGCCGGTGCCCTGCAGGGCGGCATCAACACAGGCTGCGTCAACACGGCCGCTATCGCCGAAGACTCGCACAACCTCCTCGCCTTTGGCACAAGCATCGGCACCGTCGAGTTCTGGGACTCGCGCTCCCGCAGTCGCGTCGGTCTCCTCCAGTCGCCTACCCAGTCACAAGAGCAGCGTCCACAAGTCACAGCCCTCGAGTTCCACCGCTCCGGCCTCAACCTGGCAACCGGCGACTCTGACGGCATTGTCCACGTCTACGACTTGCGCTCGCCTATGCCGCTGCTCACAAAAGACCAGGGCTATGGCTACGCCATCCAAACGCTCAAGTACATGTCACCCACATCAACCCAAGTGCAGAGCGAGAAGCTCATGTCAGCCGACAAGCGTATCATCAAGATCTGGGAAGCCTCCAACGGCGATCCGTGGACCAGCGTCGAACCTGCTGTCGATCTCAATCACGTCGAGTGGTGCAAGGACAGTGGTATGCTGCTCACCGCCAACGAAGGTCGCCAGCAACACTCCTTCTTCATCCCCCAGCTGGGCCCTGCCCCCAAGTGGTGCTCCTTCCTCGACAATCTCGTCGAAGAAATGGCCGAGGACGCTCAAGATCCATCCGCCTTCAACGCTGGCGCACAAGAGACGGGCGCCGTCTACGACAACTACAAGTTCTTGTCCACCCAACAACTCCGCGAACTCAACCTCGACCACCTCGTCGGTACCACCTCCCTCCTCCGCCCCTACATGCACGGTTACTTTGTCGCCCAGAAGCTGTACGAACAGGCTCGCCTCATCAGCAACCCCGACATGTTCGAAGAACAGCGCGCCAAGTCCATTGCCGAAAAGATCAACAAGGAGCGCGAGTCTCGCATCCGTGGAAACAAGGCTGTCAAGGTCAAGGTCAACAGAAGATTGGCAGAGAAGATGGCGGCAAGAGAAGAAGCAAACGAGCGTCGCAAGGCCAGACGTGTCTTGCGACAGGGAGGAGACGAGCCACAACCACAGGCAGATGGAGAAGACCAAGACGAGGAAGACGCAGACAAGCCAGCCAGAGGCGTCCTCGGCGACGACCGTTTCGCCTCGTTGTTCCAGGACGAGGACTTCGAGATCGATGAGCAGTCACGCGAGTTCCAGCTGCACAACCCCTCGACCGTCCCCGTCGCCAAAGACACCGAACGCAAGCGCGGTCTCACAGCCGTCGAAGAAGAAGCAAACCAATCCATCCACGGCTCCTCCGACGACGACTCAGAAAGCGACATCGACGACGCAGCAGCAGAAAGACAACAACGCGGTGTCCAACGTCGCAACGACCGCGGCGACGACACCACTGTCGACAAGAACCGCATCTCGTCTACCAACTACCGCAAATCCGGCCACAAGTCAAAGCAACCTCAAATGTCCGTCTCATCCTCGCAACCCAAGAACAAGAACGCAAATGCCAACCGTCGGGATCGTTCCTTCGGTGATCTTGCCCAAAACCTTAGGGATCAGCCCAAGAGCAGTATCAGACAAGGAGGTGTTGTCGGTGAGAAGGAAGTCACATTCGCACCGCAAAAGGTGCAGAAGAGACCCCAAAGGCCGAGAGAAAGCTACGGTGGTGGTGATGCCGATGATGGAACTGGAAGAAAGGTTCCTAGAGGCAAGGAGAGGAGAAGTGCTTCTAACAATGTGTTTAGAGGCATGTGAGTTGTCTTGTCTGCATTTGCATCTTGCTTGCATCTTGTTTAGATTTAGTTTTCATGTCAATATACCCTTTTTTTCGTTTCGCATTTATCTCTGAATCAAGTCTCCGTGACATGTTTTACTACAAGATGGCCGTGTACAGTATTGTGACTGAGTGATTGGCAGTCATATAGCAAGCACCCAGAACATGCTCCCTCGTGCTATGCTAAAGTCCGTAATTGCTGTTCTCACGACTAGACATAGACGTAATTGAAGCCATCAGAATGCACAGTCCTCTCCAGGAAGCAGACAACTCCATAGAGAGCCGGCATCAGCACGAATCTCAGTGGAGTGTTCCTGTTCATCAAAGGAACTCTGCATCTCTATAGCCACTCGCTTAATGTACTTTTGCCAAGCGGAAGAAGCAAAGATGGTACAAAGACATCAGTCTAACTATTGAGTTCATAAGACAGCAACCCACGGTTTTGAACTTTCTTAAATTCACTCGAACGGCCAATGGGAGAATGTTTTTTGTTATAAGCAAGTATCTCATACAACAGACTCACTGCCAACCACAAATAGTGGCCTATCCCAAAACCCACCCATTCCACTCACCATCGTCAAAGCAATGCATCCAAAAACCTCATCCCCACAACCTCTTTCACATGCACCAACCCTCCCTCCCATTTCCCCTCAGCAATCTACACCACATACGGCACAAACAACCAAGGAACCCTCTTCTCATACTCCATCCACGCATCCCCATACTTAACCCTGCACTTCTGTATATCTCTGATTGCCCTATGCACAATCATACAAGCGAAAAACAAAGGGTAAAACCATGGGAAGGGTGAGTTGAAGCCGGTGATTGCGCCCCAGGAAAGGGCGAAGAAGAGGTCGCAGGTGTAGTGGATTTTGCGGGCTTTGGCGTCTGTTTGTCGAGCGATGTGTCAATTTTATTGCCTAGGGGTAGAAGCAGGAGGAGGAGAAAGATAAGAATGGGAGGGGAAAAGAGAGGTCAGGAGAGAAAACTTACACCACCCATCACAAAGAATAGAATCTCCGGTTGCAGTCTTGATAGACACGGGATTCTTGACTGCTTTGTAAGGTAACTGTGGGAATGTCTTTCTGTTCAACTCCACACCTCTTTCCTGTGCTCTAAACATGTTTTTTTGTGAATTTGCAGTGTCCCAGATCCAGTAGACGAAAAGGTAGGAGATGAAGAGGAGAGTCAAAAGATAGGGGTTCCAGTGGTACTCGGCGGGGTCGTGGTTGGCAATGTAGAGCGTACAGTGGCAGTAACTAAGGGGAACGCCGGCGAGATTCCAAAAGATGAGCATGAAGCCCCATTTCTCGAAATACATGTCCCTGAGAATTGTAGTTAGTTTTCTGGTTGCTTTCTCTGACATCGAATGGGGTTTCGAGGTTCGTGACGGAGGAAAACTTACCAGCTGGTAATAATCAATTCTTCTCCCTTGGAGCAAGCATTCGCATAGAGGAAATGCGCCATTAATAAAAACCAAGCTTCTCCAGAAACATAGCCATACTTCTCATACTGTCTCGCACAAGCACCCAGCGTAGTCAAAAACAGAATGTACCAAGGAATTCTGACTTCGAAAAACATCTTAAAGTCCAACCAAGTAAACAATCTCGGGTTCAACTCTGCACCTAAAAAGAAGTCGTAAATGAAAGATCCCGTCATACGGTGTTGAGCTCCTCTGGACAAAGCCGAGAAATAGGCGATAATGGAGACTAGGAAGCCGGAGATGATGGCTACACTCATGATAGAGCCGAATTCGTCGATAATAGTGTATAGAGGGAAAATTCCAGAGATGTGGAGGATGATGGCGAGGATAATAGTGGTGTACCAACTCCACACTGCAGAGCAGTAGTATTCCAATTGCTTTCCGTTTAGACTGGGTAGTCTTTTGCCTTTGCCATAGACACCTGGCATATACAAGTAGCAAACTCCCTCGAAGACCAAGAAGGTCCAGTAAATTGTCCAGGCCTTAAGATGAGGAAACGCATGTTCGTAGCAAAGGTTTCCAAGATGAGAGAAGAAAGCAGTCCAAGTCTGTCCGGCAGAGCGAGAAGGTAAATGGCCAGAATAAAAGGTTGCTCCAATCCACATGTAGTACATGAGTAGAGGAAAACCAATCATCATGCAACTAACTCCCACTGCACCACCGAATTCGCGTTCACCACTGTTGTCAACGCGATGGTCTTCTGCTTGGTTTGATGTCTCGGCGACAGAGACTAGAGGGCTTCGTTCATCCTGAACATCTTTATTCAATCTGTCTTCCACAATGCTACATCACTGTCAGACAACGAATAATACACAGCAGGGAATGTAATCAATCAATGCAAACAAAAACGACATACCTGCTTTGAGATGTGACGGCCATGATGCAAACACAGTGCCGAAAGCACTACAACACTAGCAAATCCAACAATATATTCAATAACTGCAAGAATCATCTTTTGGGGTGTAGGTGTTTATAAAGCGAAAAAGGAGAGTTTGCGATGGTCCCTGAGGGAAAAGCCCACGGAATCCGCGCTTTCCGGCGTTTGGGGGGAGATTAGATCCATCCTGAAACAAGGCACCACTTTCAATTTTCCAATGGTCTTGTTGTACGAGACACATCATTCGAAAAGTAAAGAGCTTCTTAATGTTGGCTGATATATTGAGTAGCATGATTGATGCGCTTAAAAATGACCCGGTCGGAGTACCGGTCCTGAGGCCTTGCTTGCACATATCCACTCACAGTTAGATTTTCGAACCTTGATCGGGGAGAACATCAATTGCAAAAGAGAAGATAGCTTTTCATTGAGTTCATAAATCTCTAGCATCTACTCGTGGCCAATAGGCTTGGCCGACTTCTGCCACGCGATAGACGCAGAAGCACCAAGCAAGAAGTTGGGCTGGCCAGAGATGGCAGGGTTCTCTCCGATGAAGTTGTTGGGGAAACCAATATCCAAAGGCTTGACATCCTCCAGCTTCTTGATCTGTTCGTCCGAAAGCTTGATACTCAAAGCCTTGATGTTGTCATGCAGATGCTCAACCTTGCGACCGCCGACCAGAGGGAAAACATTGGTGGTCTTTGACATGACGTAGGCCAGAGCGACAGCAGTGAGAGTGACGTTGTGCTCGTTGGCGACTTCTTCAAGGGCAGCGCTCATCTTGAGTTCCTCGTCTGTTTGCTCGGGACCGCCCATCAATGAGCGAATACCTTCGTTGTTCTTCTTGCGCTCTTCCAGTGCAGCTTTGCTCTGGAATCTGCCTCCACCGAGAACATCCCAAGGTGCAAGTGCCATGCCGAAGTGTCTTGCCATGGGGATAATCTCTCTCTCAAAATCTCTGAGCATGATGTTCCAGCGACCTTGGTAGATGGAGAAGGGAGTCTTGCCATGGGCTTTGGCGTAGTAGTTTGCGGCTGACACTACCCAAGCTGGTGTGTCTGAGATTCCGAGGTAGAGGACTTTTCCTTGCTCGACGAGGATGTGTAGGCTGTCCATTATTTCTTCGATGGAGGTGGTGTGGTCCCACCAGTGCAAGTAGAGGATATCGATGAAGTCGGTCTGGAGCTTCTTGAGCGAGTCGCGAACGCTCATGTGGAGACTGCGACGGTCGTTTCCGCAGTGGTTCGCGGCTTTGCCCTTGCCGAGAGCGTAGCCTTTGTAGTCGGTCTAGTGATGGAAATGTCAGCGATTGTCAGAACATAAAGACAGCTCGACCTACGGTAAACTTTGTGGCAATGACCATTTGATCGCGGTTTCCGCGCTCTTGCATCCACTCGCCA
This sequence comes from Aureobasidium sp. EXF-12298, assembly GCA_024195555.1. Classification (NCBI taxonomy): domain Eukaryota; kingdom Fungi; phylum Ascomycota; class Dothideomycetes; order Dothideales; family Saccotheciaceae; genus Aureobasidium; species Aureobasidium sp. EXF-12298. Next base: position 126,862 of record SWBJ01000081.1, on the reverse strand, counting down.
AGCCATTGCTCCGACTGCTCGTTCTGGTAGTTGTTGGCAGTGTCGATAAAGTTACCTCCGGCTTCAACGAAAGCGTCCAGAAGAGCAAATGACTGCTTCTTGTCCATGCTGCCCATGAACTCGGACCACGCGTCTCCAATCGACATGGCACCGAGCTGCAGAGGAGAAACGCGGATGCCGGCGGTCGAAGAAAGGATACGCAGTCTGCCGAGCTCGGTGGCTGGCTCAGGGGCGGGTTCGAAGAAAGACATGGTGATATATTCTTTGGCGATTTTCGTAGAGATGCAGTGATGGACGTGTTGCAAAGAAACTCAAATGTTAAGCGACAGGGGAAGTTGTTGACACTTATACCATCAAGGTCCGGAGATAGAGCTTCGAGCTTCCCCTCAATGTCGGCGTCATCGACGGACTTAGCACATCATGTCCGTTCAGTTCCAACGACACCTGGCGACTTCAACGCTGCTTTGTAATTTTCGGCCGACATACAGGTATGAGCAGACGAACCCACAGTCGTAGGACGAGCAAGTTGTGTGAGAGAGTATTGGAAGGTTGTCGGTATAATTGTCCCTCCGATTACCCACCCTTCTCTCAACGACACATGCGGGCTGTTACGGATTGTCAAAATGCACAGTGCTGAAGTCTGCAACCTCTACCCAAAGCACATAGTGGTGTGGAGCGTCTATCAAACAGCACAACAGTTCGAACACAGATCAGAAGCATTTCGGCGGTGAGCCAGACATCAAAGACAGCAGACATCTCCTCCGATACCGATATCGAATCACCAAAACTATGTGAAATGCAATGCATCCACTTTGCAAAATGCATACCACTTCGTCAGCGAACACGCCAGGAGATGTGCGGTAGCAATGACCAGCCTCGCGCAAGCCAAATGCTTGCATCCTTCTGTTCTCTCGCGATATCTGCCTCGCGCTATCGGTCATCAAAGACTGGAACACGCCTGGGATATTTGGAACATGCAAAGCCCTCACGCCAAGTGGCTCTCAAGACTTATATCTTCGTTGATCACTTGGAAGATATGGTCAAGTCTCGAGTACAACTAATAGCTAGTAGCAATGATGGAGTGGCATTGATGCTGCGAGCAGGAGCCGTGACAAACCGGCTGAGCACGGTAACGCAGCTCAATCACACATACAGCAGAAGTCGAGACTGAGAAGGGCGCTTCGAGGTCCTCCCCCATTTTTCTATCTGCATGCGGCGCGTAAATACTGCAGCCGATTCTCACACGTGATGCCAAGCTAAGACTATATATATACATGCAACACGCCCAAGGCTCTTGTGCATCCATATCCCCCTCGTTCGCCGCTATCATGTCTGAAGCTTCCTCACTAAAGTCTCCTGCTACTCAAGAACCGATTTCGCCAGCAACACCAGGACCTCGTCCCAATCGTGTCATTCTGAGAATGCGCGTCCGAGATTTTGACGAGGATCGCTACTCCTGGTTTGCGTATCCCACCACAGTAGAGAAATATTTGTCCTGGGCCGGTCGCTCTGTCACAGATTTCGAAGAAAGAAAGCACAATGTCTTTGTCGAGCCTATTCAAGATCCCGAGCTTAGGCAGCGGCATTTTCACATCATCATTGATTTCTATTCGCTATCCTTTGATGTTCAGGACCTTGACCAAGTGCATCATGAGATTTTCCAGATAGGACGAGATGACAAAGAAGAGTTGTAAGTCTGGTCAATCTTGCTTGTAGTTTGCAGCGTTGCTAATTTGCCCAGAAAGGTCATCGAGATAAAGCAGCCTAAGCTAGCCGAGAACCTCATTAGGAAGATCCGCCAGGTCACCGACGAAAGAATTCCTTGGGGAACCCACAAGGCGATGATCATTGCTCAGAACAAGTGAAACATTCGATTTCTTGTGGCAACCAAGAGAAGACGTTCTCTGATGGCGATGTCACAGCCCATTCCAATGCCATCATCAGGTCTAGTCTGTTGGGATTTCCAAACTAATCAGCTCAAGATGAATATTACTACCAGTTGCAAAACGATCGATCATCCTTATCAGCGAAAACTGTTCCAGCGATTACCATGAACTCTGGAGGGCACTCCGCATTTCCACAAATCTGTGAGTTGTCCAGTATAGCAAGTACGTTGAGGCAGACTTTGGCAAGGCAAAGAAACAACAAAGGATCATCAGAGATCCAAAGATTATGCTGTCAAGCATTTCCATTTGAGCAAGGTTGTCCTTTACTCGGCTGTAGAAGTTCATGATATTTTCAATTTGCGAGTCTCCACCAGTGAGAATCAAAGTTCTGGCATCTCTCAGCGGAGTTGTCTCAGGTGTGTAAAGAATTGTGCATTTCTATAGCTTTCCTCAGCCCTGCTAATTCTTTGAGATCGCGTTCCCAGCGATTGCTGTATCCAAGACTTGGCACACAAAGAGCTGCAGGGACTCACAATAGCATCCTCCTCGAGAGCCATCACCACCGGAGTCTGTGTCAATCCAGACACGTCGGGAGTGAAAGTCGCCGTCAGTCAAATTCGCAAACTTGAACCCCTGAATCTGGGCGTCTGCGCAGCGTCAAATTCTTCAACACCACAACCTCACCATCATCACTCGCATACAACAACACACTTGTTTTCAATATGCCTTCGGACTACTCCATCAATCTGAGCGAGCTCTGTCGCCATGAGTCCTGGCGAGTCGGTTGTCTGTCTTGCAAGCAGCATCACACCAGGCGCCAGTGCGCCGAGGTAACATATCGCATCGGCCTACGTATCAATCAAACAAGACTGACCATCTACAGGCCAGAACAAAGCTTAGGAAGGCTATAGAGCTTGTAGATGCCTTGGATGCATCTGAGAAGTCGTCGAAGAAGGAGAAAAAAGAAGCTCTACACCGCCAAATGACTTTGCAGAGACTCCTGCAGTCCTTGGATCATGCTGCCATCATTACTGCTGACAAGGTCCGCAAGATCTGCGCTGGTAAGCTAGACTATCATGCTGTCCCCTACGCTTGATATACAATGTACTGACCATGTAACAGAGAACGAGCCCGATACGCTCTCGGATGCCTTCGAACAGGATGCCGTTCGCCGCGAGCAGGAGATGCAAGACCGTTGGGGTTCCGAGTGGCCTGAGTTCAAGACAGAGGATCCAACCCGCATATCAACGTTCAAAGGTCTGGACCGAACCAAAATCCCAGCCAATGCCGACTACCTTATCAACGACCCCATCGGACTTGAAGTCTTCCTCAGACTCGCCAGAAACAGAACACCTTCGCACCCGATGTCGGCAGTTGGACTGCAACCTGGACCTGCATTCATGAGCTATGGCAGTGCTGTTGCCAAGTATGGCGCTCCTGAAGCTCCCGGCGAAGACTGGGATGGAGATGTGAACAGACTCCACGCCACGCCAGAGGTCTTTACACCAACACTCCCAAAGCTGTCATGGGCGCTCTTCAGAGAAAACAGCTTCCTGAAGTACACGGCACTCCTTGTCGCCCAGTATGCCAAGCTTGTCAGAGAGAAGTCAAGCTGAGGGGTTCTGTCCTACATGAGCCGTCTGGCATTTTGTTTGTCGAGTGGGGAGGATCGATATCTGCTCAGATGGATACACCTCCTCTCTTTGCCCTACTTCCAAGATAACAGTGACGATTCGATCATCCTGTTTCTTCTGATCGCTGAAAATTTGATCATCAGTTTTCTTGTCTTCATCATCGATTGGAAGCTGCGGTTTCTCTGTAGATAGAACAGTATCCCATAAGTTTTTATCGTTAAAAAAACATGATCAGACGCGCTTCTTCCTTCCAAGATAATTTGGATGACTGCGCCAAAGCCGCAGATTCCTTATCACGGTTTTCCCACTACCTTTCTTGGAGTTATCGACGAAGAAACAAAGGTTTGTGTTGATGGTTTAAGACAAACAAGCGAACATTCTCAAATGTCAAAGGCTTATAGTATCTACTGTATAACAACAGCATGTCTTTGATACTGTGATCAGTCAAGAAAAAGTGTGATGGTTGCCGAGTGACGTTGATTTTTTGTGACATGGCTACATCTGTATTTCCAGGATCATCTTTCAGAGCTGTCTGTCTCGGGCGACATTTTCAGGTAGAGCTTGGTGTCGTTACTGAGGGATCCTGTCGAAGCGAAACATGTTCAAGGTAATATGGGATTCTAGCCTTCTAAAGAAATGTTTATCGCAGAAAAATCTTCCCAAGTCTTGTTAAAACAAAAGTCAGGGAAGTTGATATAGTGTCAAGTCGATGTTTCTGATTTCTCCCATCAGTGACTCGGCTTTGCTCCAGGTAGCAGCTTCTCCTTGGATCAAGATGCGATAGTGGTAAGAAAGCACGCAAAACACTCATGGTCATCGATGAACGGCTAAGCAAACGCCATGTAAACCTTGCTATGATGGTTCTCAGTCATTCCTGCCGGCTATCAAAGTAACATAAATCACAGTCAAGATCAAGTCATGGAGTAAACAGCATATATAAAAGTGAAGGGCTGCCCTTTCTCCAAGAAAAGCGGCGGTGGCCTAGCGGTTAGGGCGCTGCGTCAATACGTCTTGCAAACACAAGCATGTCACGTTACCACCATAACCACTGTCGATTCAGTTCCGCAGTTTTCCCTGGTAACAGAGGCGTGTCTTGCAAAAACAAGCTCGTAATGTTACCGCATAACCACTGTCGATTCATTTCCGCAGTTTCCCCGGTAACATGACAATGCAGAGATCGGGAGTTCGAATCTTCCTCGCCGCGTTTCTTTTTGGTCGAGTCCCACGTTGACGTATCATACAACAAGATGTTTTGGCTCTGATAAGTGCAGGTAGGAGTACCAATTTATCACTTCACTGATTAAACCTCGGGGATACGTGTAGGATAGCTATATGATACTCCAGGTTATCTGTCTGGCATGAGAACAAAGGGGGGCAATAGTCTTCAAGTCTCATGGAGGCCATCGAAGACTCTGGAAAGATTTGAACCTCCAAGGCAGTGACAGTAGATTATGCTAGTAGTTGCTACTTACAAAGCCGATTCGACTAAAGGACGAGAAGCGACAAGACAAGTGCGAAGAAGAAATGCTCATTCCAGGGCTTTCTCGTTGTCATTCGAGACTGGCTTTTTGATGACGTTTGACATGAAGGAAGATGTTTGACCAAAATAGGGAGCCAGTGTATATGGTTTTGATCAATGAGACGGGGAACATAGATACGATGCAGATATGGTCGATTGACAAAGAAACTATTGGAATGTCTTAGTTTCAGCTAGATCAAAAGACATAATGTATCAACCATCACCCTCGTTTCTCTATGCTAGTTGTTCCTCCAAATCTCCGGACAAGATCAGAGCAGCAAGTGAACGCTAAGATATCCATCTTCCGGTGCTGGTACAAATTTCCACTGCGTGCCGAACCATCTCAGGCGCCTTATTTCTCGACGCAACACAAACTTTCACATCGCGAGCAAACATCACTCTTCACAACAATCTGTCGCTCACGTGTCCACCATGAACGACCCAGATATCAACAAATACCCAGAGAATACTGCTCCTTGCCATCGCTTTGCAGCCTCCGGCAATTGCAGCGGCTGCCAGAATGAGCACCACCCCAACCTCAACCCAGCTCTTGTAGGCATGGTGGTTCCTCAGCAATACAGAGTCCCCAACGAAGTAGGAGTAGCTTGTTAGCCATGTCTAGAAAACCTGAGAGAGGCAAGTCGTATCAGATCTAATGTTATCATGATTCTGACATGGCACAGTGTGACAAACTGTCTCGTCATCCTTCAGATGAGCGTGATCCTTGCTCAGAGTGTCGTCACTTTGGCGGCGACAAGGTTCACTGTAAGCTTGCAACAAACAGAAGCTACAATGACGCCGTCTATCTACAGATGCTCGTCCGATGCGGACCTCACGAGTACAAGCTTGCACCATTCATGAGTGCGCGTAAGAAGGGTCCCATGCCGGCCGAGCGCGTCAAGTCCGACTGGAAGGGTCAGAGTCCAGATGTCCTCATGGGCAAAGGTGACCTTCTACCTCCAGGCGTGCGTGATTGTCCAAGAGCATTCATAGTGCCCGCACGCGAAAGTGGCGGACGCGCCAAATCCAGGGCTTTCCACGCCAACGAGGCTCAAAGACTCTCACAGTCCTCTCCTCAGCCACCTCAGCCATGGCAAGGATACTCGCACTCGCCGTTCATGCCTCCTTTTGGGCCCCCACAGCCCGTTGTGTACACTTTACCGCCACCACCACCACCCCCGCCAGCAGTTGTACCATCAAGATACCCTGTCACCGGTTACGTTGCACCCGCCTTCTGGAGCCCTCAACCAGCAATCTGGACGCCACAGTACCTTAATAGTCACCAGGTGCCATATCCTCAAGCACCGTACCCTCAGATGCCATACTCCCAGGTGCCATACCCACATGTGTCATACCCACCGCAAATGCCCGCACCTCAGCAGCCACAGTTCCCCTACCCTGCGCCACCACCAACTCCTTCCCCAGTGGTAAGTATGATCTACACGTCTCTCCTCCCATTATCTGATCACTGATTGAACGTTGTCACAGAACCAGAGTCGTGGTCCCCCATTCTCGCGGGCTCCCTCTTCGTCATCAAAGAGACCAGTGCCTTCCGCAGCTGGCCAGCAAGCATCGATGAAGAAGCGTTTCGGTTATGATGGCATCTTCTCGTCAGATGTGCTTGAGAAAGAGGCCTTGCCCGGTCCAATGGACAAGATTGATCCTATCGAGCAGAGAGAGCCCAATAGCGACGACGAAGAACTCCAACGTGAATTGTGATGGAAAGCTCATCCATGAGAATGATGATACTGTAAAGTTTCCATTCTGTCTACCCCTGTCAACATCGTTTTCAGCCTTTCTTTGCATACTGGAGACACAGTCCTCAGATTTTTGTTTCTCATCATCAAGTGGTCAATCAGAGTTCCGCTTGTCCTTTCTCTTGGGGTTTGGCTGGTCTTTCTATAGAAGTTTTGACATTGAATTGTTTTCACCTCCATCATGATAATCCTTTTGCTTGGGTACACAAGAAACACGCATGAAAAGCAACTCCAGGGGTTCACAAACGTCAAAATGACGGGAATCAATTAGTTATTAAACTTTCTACAAAGAAGAACAGCGAGATTTTGAAAATCAACAGGGACTGCAGACATACGTCCATAGTGAACAAACAAAGAAACAACTGCAGACATCTGTCCATAGTGAAAGAGAAAACAAAGAAAAGACTGCAGACAAAGGTCCGTAGTGGTAAAACCAAACAGCTGCAGACATGCGTCCATAGCAGAAACAGGGGAAGAAAACGGAAAAAGACGAAATGCTGAGTAGACTTAAATCACAGCCATGTGCTCCCAGAGAACAAGTAGTTGAGCAGGCTCCACAGGGCGGTATGCAAAAAGCACGAGATGCATGCAGACCTGGTCTAGGGCCTTCTCATCGACGTAAGGCTCCCAGGCAGCAATCACATTGCCGTTCGCATACTCCTGGGTGCGTTTAATGTGGCTGAGAAGCCCGACTCTGGCCGCAAGATCCATCTGAAGGCCTGGCTCAGGGCCGCGGTAAACACCTCGTGCGGGCTCGCTGTCGAGATCAAACGTGGGCTTGCCAGGAAGGATGCCGATGAAGGATGGCGCCTTGATTGGAACAGAAGCGCAGACGACAAGCTCCCCGTCAACCCATCGAGGCCACAAAGACCAAGCAGCGTTCTCTTCGGCAATGCCTCCAAACCCGTGCTCCAATTGGACCTCTGCTCGTGGCAACGATTCGAGATCCATCTCAGGATGCATCATCTGGTACTCCTCCTGATCGTCATTGCTGTTCCAGAGTGAGTCGTAGTTGTGCCATACTGCGACAGCTGGTACATCTGCACCATCTCCACCAAAGATAGTGGTAAGCTCTGACTTCCCGCTCCAGTCGCCAGTCGCTCTCGCCTCAAGAATGTCAGCCATAGGCTTGTAGAACGCTGCCCATTGTAGTATGTGATCCCATGTCTTTGCCGATACATACTTGGCGAAAACTGTATGCATGCGTGCGACCATTGCAAGGGCAACGTACTGACATTTTTGTAGTCTGAGCTGCTTGAGAATCCTGTAAGCTGCCAGCTTTCTGCTGAGAGTTGTGACGTCGCGGTTCTCTCTGACGGATGTGCGAGAGACACCAGCCCCCAAGCCTGCTTCTCTCCGAATACTTTTCTTGACTTGTGACTTGTAGTCAGCGGGCCACTTCGTACCCAGAGCTGTCAAGAGAAGTTCCGCAGCGATGGTCTTGGCTTGCGGCCTGGTCGTACCAGGGTGCTGCTCTCTGACCTGAGCATGCACCTTCTCATAGATGTCCATCACCCACATGTCTGTTCCGGCTCGTCTCAGACCGGCAGTCCTCTCTGGGGTGACAACTTCAGATAAGAACCCGCAAAAGTCTTTGAGCTTTCCATTGCTACCGAGAATCGAAGGCTCCTGGGAGTATTGCGCCACAGGAAGTAGAGCACTGTCTTTGCTGCTTGTTGTGAGAGTGTCTCTTCGGGCAATCGCTGCGGCTTGGTTCTTTTGGGCTTGATAGTATTTGGCGATGACATCGCACATGAACTTCTCCATATCCTCGTCCCTATCGATGGGTGTACCTGAGACAATGTATGATTAGTATGAGCTCTGAGAAACACACAACAATTGAAAGCTTTTAGCTTTGCTTACCGTCTTCCTTGAGTCTCCTGGGCGGCACCGGGGCTGCAATCGAAGTTCCTCGAGTCAGGGGCTCAGACTCGGCCTCTTTGCGGAGCTCGTCGATGATATGTTCGGCAAGATAGAGCCCCTCCAGCTTTTGCTCCAAGGTCGACTTCCTCTCTCGAGATGACGACGGCGAGATTTCCACACTGCGAGTGCGATCTTGCAGGCGAAATGAAAGTCTCGGGCGTTTATGACCGGCTGGAGATTGACTCTCGGTTGAGGAAGAACGGCCTCGACGTGGTGTACGAGGAACTCCTAGAACTTGACGGATAACATCCGCTTGGAGGGCAGCCTCTTGTTGACGGGCATCCTCTTGCTGCTGTCTCTCGAGCGAAAGTGAATCAACACCAGCCTTTGTCTTGAAATCGCGGATGGACGTGATAACGACGTGCACCATCTTACGGTTGGCGGCATCGTCCAGATCTTGAGTGTCCAGCTGGGCGATCCCACAGAATTGTTGAAGCACCCCGGCCAAGGCGTCAAGAGACTCTTCAGGGAGTTCGGCCATCGCTGATGCGAGTGCGAGATGGTGAAATGTAATAGGAGACACAGGTGGAGCGGTTTGGCGGCGCGAGACTGTGATGACGTGAGATCTATGGTTGCCAAAACAAAGCGAAGAACAAGCGTGAGGTGAAGGATAGTCACAGGAAAAGCTGTTTGACGATGCACAAGTCGTTCACGATAACACTTTCACTCGGCACAGGTAACAGCAGTCACAACAAGATTGTCTTGAAGCAGGAACGATGAAATTCTTGACTCTTCCTAACCCAATTGTCTCACTCAACGCTACTCGTCCGAATCTCACTTGTAGATCAGCACGGAGGGTTTTGGAGGTTGCAAGTTGTATCATCTCTTGTACCTTTGTGACAGTCGTTGATTGTTCCATTGATGACTTCAGGTCAGCTTCCTCGACTGTTCCTCCGCCGCCGTCCTGTACGATTCACACGCAACCAGCTGTAGAGCAATTTTCATACACCTTCATGGCTGGTGGTTTTGCTGCCCTGAAATCGCATGTTTGTCCAGTATAGCGAAGGAAACAACTGCAGACCTGTTTGCGGAAAAGAAACGCGGAAAAGGCAACGCAGAACTCGTTGGATGATGATATGTGTCGACAGTGCCGCTGCTGACGATCCTATTGTAGCTGCCTTCAGACATCATGCAGAACTGGGTGAGCTAGGATGGAGGCGAGGGAAAGTTTGAGGGTCTCGGAATGTGTATACGAGTGCCGTCTGCGTACTCAATGTACCACTGATCGGTATCCACCATAAGTCCTATGGCCCTGACTGCGCCATACACCAGGTGTGGTAGGAGTCTCTCAGGCGACAACAGTGGTGGCGGTCGTTGTGGTGGTACCACGGATAACGAAAGCTCCATCAAGGGTCCAGGAGGCTCTAGGAGTCGAGCACCGCTCTCCCACTCGTGCTCCCACTGACCGGTCTCCCAGTAGAAGCTCAAGAGCATGACTGCGCCTGCAACTGGGTCCGCGAAAGGTCTTGAGATGGGTGGTGGCGGTAGAGAGCAAGACACGCGCAATCGGAGCGGATGAAGCAGACCCCAGTCAAAGATTGGTCTCTCATGCTCATGCTGCCATGTACCGCTCTCCCAATGAAAGATGGTGCGCATGACTTTGCCTGCTTCGAGATGTGGTGGAGGTCTTAGGAGCGGTGGCGCAGTCCAGACAGGCGCGGTCTCTTGGTTGCTGGTGATGCGGCCTTCATCAGCTGTGACGTGCTCGTCCGACGATTCTGTGTGTTGCATGTTGGTGTCTTCGTCAGGATCCATGATGAGATGTGCTTGATAATTGATTGCGAGAGTTTGTTGTGGGTGTATATGAAAGAGAGCTTCGAATTGGGGCGAGAACGATCAGGGGCGCGAGTGCGGGTGGGCGATTGCTTGCACGACCAAAACATGGATCGTGTTGCGTCAGTTTACGAAAGCCCCAGAGTTGTTCTTGGCTCAAAGTGAAGATCACTTTAAGAATTGAAGTAGTTGTTTAGGAATGCTCCTGCAGTGAATCCTTATCTCGCTCCTGCTATAAAAATGCACAATGCTTTCGGGTTGACGCGGCTGCCCAGAGAGATCTACGAGGAGTGTAGTCTCTCTTTGGACATCACTACTTTCATGAAAGCACTCTGCATTTCCATAGCTGCAGTACACAATAGTCGTCCTTTGTATATGGAGAAAGGTATAGTGCAAACAAAGACCCAAAGGCAAATATTGTGGTTTCCATTCACTCTTTGGCTTGAAAGACGTCTAACAGAACTTTGCAAGATACACAATTTTGAGATGGCAAAAGAGTGAGAACATGTTTATCTCATTCCCTGTGGTATAAACTATCAAAGCTATGGATTTCAATCGACAGTGCTAGTAAGAAGAAACTGCGTTGAATAGAAACAAAACAAAACAAAACTGTCATCATCCTCCAGAGCAGTACGAAAACACCAAACGAAAGGCTGAAGTCTTTGATACGTTAGCCACTCTAGGCGTTTCAGTGAGCGTTTCTGCGACTCTTCTGTCTGTTCTTCTCTACGTCAAGTTGGCCAATCGAGAACGCGGATGGGTGATACTTGTTAGGGTGATCATATCTCGAAGAGCCATCGTCGAATCCTGCTGCGATGGCTTTCTCGAGGTTCCACTTCTTCAATTGTCCGACCTTGGCAAATCGGGCACCTCTATCCTTTTGCCATGAGGGTAGCGTGGTCTTGAGAAGCTCCTTGTCTGCGACCATGCATCCCACAGTCCATCTAGCCAGCCCGGCCCAGTTGGAGCTTTCGACTTCTGGCCAGTCTCCGTCTGGAAAACCTGCAGGTGTGATGCCATCAGAGCCGATCATGTCGTCGAGAGTTTGCACGAGACCCTTCTTGGTGTCACCTTCAGGCAGAAACTCCGCATCCCACCAGTACTCTGGCCGAGCAGCGACAAGGAGCTCTGGTGTGATGGACGACACGACTCTCAAAGTCTTGTACGTGCCGTCGTTGAAGCAGTTATCGTAGATGACCCATTCATTGTGCTCGTTTGGGTGACCCAGATCGGTGTGCTGAGACAAAGAGACGTGCATGCCGCTACGAACGAGCTGATACCCGTTGGATGAAGGTGCGCGTTTGGCTGCGTGCAGGAAGTGTCCAGCGGCCAATGCTTGCAGAATTCGCGTGTAGTAGTGTGGGTCGTTCTTTCGCAGCTCTCGGTGATCCCAACCCTCTATCTTGTTCATAGCCTCAAGATAGTGCAGACGAAGATTGTCTGCGTTTCTCAATGCGCCTTCCAGAAGCATATTGTCATTCGCAAATTTGGGGCCCTTTTTGACGTAACAGGCTTCTCTCCACGCCATGTAGATGTTGAAAAGGGTGATATGATCACCAGAGCAGTGCTGAAATTTGCGCTTGATTTTCTGTTTGTTCTGACCAGGACGGAACAGATAGCTGCCTCCGTTCGTCGCTTCGAGCATTGCCAACACAGAGATAATTTCATCTGAACAGCCAAATTTCGGACTTTCCAAGAGAGTCATGGCAGCATAGACGTTGGTAGGAATAGCTGTAAGCTGTCTGCCAAGGGACGAAAGGCTGCCATTGGGCTTCACAGCTCCAAGCTGTCGGAGGAGCCCCAAAGCCCTGACAATGGTTTCGGGGGCTGGCGGGACGATGTAATCGAAAGTGATCGGGTTATGGCCTAATTTCAAGATGGTCAAGCATTCGCTCAGCATGTCACCTTGCAAAACTTGAGGGATGGCGTGCTCAACCAGATCCTCCTGGTAGCCTCTCTCAGTACACATGAGCCAAGCCATGCCCTTGTAAATACGGCCTGCGCGCCCCTTGCGGTGAAGAATGCTAGCTTTACTGATAGGTTGGTTGATCAGGGCCAAACTCTCCGTGTAAGGATCCCAGGCGTTGATTTTTGCTTTGCAGCTGTCGACAATGTGAGTGACACCCGCAACAGTAAGTGATGTCTCAGCACTGTTTGTCGAGACAATGACTTTGCGACCCAGTTTGTCGTGTTGAGCATGAGGCTGCTCAGCATTGATTGCGATGTTTTGGTCTTTCATCAAATGACTGCCATGGAGAGAACAAAGCCTGAGCGGGCCCATACCCTTCTCAACGGAACGATTAACGCCATCGATGACTTTGTTGATCTCGTCTTTTCCAGTAACGAACACCAGGATATCGCCAGGCATTTGCGTACAGTGAACATAGATGATGGTCTTGATGATTTCTGCGATAAGGTCCGACGGTGGGTTTCTCAGGTATTTGACGGTGACTTTGTGCTGGCGGCCGCTTACTTCTTCAACCACTGCCTGTGGGAAGAAATCCGTGAAGAGAGCGGTATCAATTGTGGCAGACATGACGATGACTTTGAGATCATCCCGTTCATTCAAGAGACCTTTAAGGTGGCCAAGCAAAATATCAGCGTCGCGAGAGTATTCGTGTGCTTCGTCAATGATAACAACACCGAAGCTGCTCAGCGTCGGGTCGAGCTTTGCCAACGCCAAAGTGGTACCTATAGGATGTGAGCTCATGCTGAAGAAAGGGATAAATATGTAGATACAACTCACCGTCAGTGTGGACCTCAAGATGTGTCTGATTGTTCGTCGAGTCATGATCACGATGTCTGAGGCCGACAATACTGCCCAGCGGCACCTCCATTTCCCTGGCGATACGCTTGGCGACCTGTATTTGTATATTGTTAGGGAGCTTTTCTCCGTTGGAGAGAGGAAGAGGGTAGTGTGTATCAAGACTTACAGATTCTGCTGCCAATCGGCGAGGTTGTGTGAGACAAATGTCTCCTCCCAACACGCCGGACGCGCGCATTGACTCAAGAATACATTTCGGTAGCTGTGTTGACTTGCCTGAGCCAGTTTCGCCGACAATGATCGTCACACGGTCGTTTCTGATGGTCTGAAGCAGTGCGGGCATACGTCTAGATACAGGTAGCTCTGCGGCGCGGAGGCGCATGACGTGGTAGGCAGGACTGTAAGGCCTGCCCGTGTGGGGGTTAGGTAGCTGCAACATGATGAAGCAGACTGATGATGATAGAGAGGCAGACACTGTGTGAGAGCGTTGAAGAAAGGTGGTGAAAAATTCTGGCTGCGTTTGCGGTCGTGTTTGTGTCTGCGTTTGCTTCCGCGATCGAGAAAGTGACGGAAACATTCACAAGGCAAAAGATTGTCGACCTTTTCTCGCAATGCCAAACGGTAATATTGTGCACTATCTAAATGCACGATTATATTCAGTCCAGAGATGGGGCCACAGAGATGATGAAAGCTACCATCTTTCTGTGGACACTACTTAGGTCTCGGAAGTATTGTGCATTTTTACAGCTGTCCCATTGTTGCCATCAGCATTGAGATCTTCTTCGTTGTGCTAACTCTGTTGCTCGAGATCATTGAGGTACGTGTACTGAGTCCCGATGGCTCTGCGGGTATGACGATATCCTTCAAGAGGAGTCGAGGGTACCAGGGCGGGAATGCATACGCTAGTTGGAACAAAGGACATGGAGGTAGTGGTCTTGCACAGAAGAGGCAAACGAGTTGGAGGAGGTCGGGAAGATCGACTGGACGTACAATGAGATGGATCTACGATGTCAGTCATTACTCAAGTCTGATCATGGTCCTGGGAGCATGAAGAGATGTAATATATCGTTGCAGCTGTCGATGATGCATCGAAGCTGTATCTTAGATGACAAAACACGCTGCAACCGAGTTCGGGACTCGATGGCAGGGAGTTTTCGCTAGACATTCTTGAGGCGAGCCAGAACCATGTTGTGTGATAGAATTTTGATGATAGGCCGTTCCATGGGACATAGCTGGACTTGAGAAGAGTTCGTTGCGGCCAGTGATCAGTATGACTTTTCGTCAGGCAACAAGAACCCATAAGGGTCAAATTATCCGCCTTGAATCCTCTCCGAGTATGTCCTGTTGCTCAAGCCGTTCATGCCGGTTGCACCATGCAGCTGGGTTGCTGCCCTCAGCTGCGACGTTTGCAATGCGCGTGGCTGGGATGAATTGAACAACCAAGGTACGGGGAAAGACGTCAAACTCGACGACCTCCTAACCATAAATATCGTCGACCTGAGAGGTATGCATGACTCTAGAATATCTCTGGTGCGTCGTGGCTTTAGCCAATCAATCAACTTGATACAAGTGATAGCACAGGCAAGACATTTCCCTTTCCGGTCAGTTAATGCGGGAAGATCAACTGAGCGCCCGAAGCATCTCCGAATCTGCCAAAGGTACGAGAGACACCAGACTGACATCTATACAACGTGCCCGAGTGCTTGTATCTTCGCTCTCAAAATCGCATACCCATGTTTGATACCTGGAATTGTGCATTGGAACTACTGTAACATGCAGGCACCATCTTTTGCGATGCTGCTCGTATCAACTCACCCTTGACGCGACGTAAGCTGTAGAATAGTACTGGAAGTTGCTCTCAGATGTTTCTGTCACAAGTCAAAAGCCACAGCGCGGGTAAATTTTCACTAGACAGCCATCTGTTGCCGAATCTGGTGTCCGCAGCCAGACTTGATGGGCCTGATGGAAGTCCGGGTCTGCCGGAGAGGTGACTGAGGATATCCAAGCGATTGGCAAGTGGAAGGATGCATATCAGCGCGAGGGGTCTGGATGGCGTTGTTCGGCAAGAGGTATCTCCGTCCATGGCATTTTCCACACAGATAGAACATCCCGCATCGTGAACCTCTTCATGTATGCAAGCTATCTTGTTAGAAGAAGGGTAGACCAATCCTCAGGAAATGGTGCTCTCCCTGATATCCAATATTGCATGTCCCAATCAAAGAGTACCAGTGGTGTCTCGATTACAGTCGTCACGAGGTCAGTCGTTCCCAAACCTGATTACCTCCGTAGGATCATAAACCCAAGTAACGGATGCGTGCCAGTGGGTCATGCCGCCTGCAGGAACCGCTCCGGTCTTTCCAAGTCTGATCACTTCCTCACAAGCTCTAGACCGACGCAACCTTCCACATCCTCCTTCGGCACTGGATGTTGTCTCGCTCCCGGCCCAGCTGAAAGTGGGCTAGATAGCTTGGTGCCTTCTCAAGCCAAGGTGGTGCGATGAAGTATGTATGAGTAACGCGCCATCAGGATGAGCCTGCTTTATGCACAGTTGATATCGGTCTGGTAATGGTTTCCTGCATGTCCCATATCATCGCGGGTCGGAAAGTCATCAGATACGGCCCCTTGGAAAGCCTGGTCGCGTTCACGCCAGTTCGAAAGGTGTTCTCCAAGCAAAGCCCGGAACTCGGACTCATGCACATGAAGCAGTTCAGTCTTAGGCTTGAAGCTATTCATGCAAGCATGGTGTCAGGACCTGAAAGCCAGTCTCCATATCGTCTTTGCGACGAGTATCGCTGCCAGTGTTCAGTATGATGTCCGCAGTATCGTATTGCCGTGTCTTTCGTGTGCGAGATCCGTCTCACTCGCATCTTTCCCAGTGGCTTGGATCTTCCCACGTAGAGTCCCACATGTTACTTCCGATGAAACAGACCAGCTTCCTGAGATACGCATACCGAAGCAAGCGCGCGACATCCAGACATCTCAGAAGACGAGGAGACAGTAAAGTCTCGCGGGGAGAATGCAAGCTCGTATTCAGATGACATATCAAACGGTTGACCTCGGGCCAGTCGACATCACAACAAGCAAAGCAAAATCGCCACCGGCCAGAGAGACACCGGTACAAACAAAGCAGAGAAAAGGAACCAACAGGATCCGGCTATTGGTAGCCATGTACTGACAGTTGTAGATCTTCATGCGCTGATCTCGATGTTCAAGGATGTAAGTCCGAGATGATCAAGAACCTGCGCGACTTACCATTGCGAGAACATACACATTGTGGTGGGCGTTGAGTTTGTCATGAAAAACATCATTAGATGAGTGTCGCTTCGAGTGCATCAACATCGTAAAAGTTGCTTGGGAGTGGCTTTGATGGTCTGCCGTTGGTCGTGTTTGACGAAGTGCTCGGACGCGACTGTTGGCGCTGGCTTTCTTGGTTTCGTAGCACCACCGCCGTGTTGCGACGTCAGAGTCGAGTCGTGTTGGGTTTCGAGTTGTGAGACGTCCGGCTTTGGTCCTGTCGCACAATCGCTTGAATGCGATAGATCTGGGGCATTCGAGGGGCAACGCTACAGCCAGGGTCCTTGACACATTCTGGCAAATTTTTCGCAATTTCTCTCTCCATCTCGAGCGCTCCAGGTGTCTTTGTTTTCCACGATCTGCAAGCATCCATGTCGTTCAATCGGTCATTCAACTTCGTAACACTGGCCAATTGGAATTCCTACGCCGGAGGTGTCCGTGGAGGAACGGTTCATCCATGTCAACGGCCTTCCGCCTAGCTTCGCCCCGGCAAGTTTGACGGCAGCCGCCGACGTCAAAGTGTTGGGCCAAGCCGCCCACTCAAGGCGTAGCACCTATGGAGCCCCGCATCTGTTGCTCACGTGGAGATACCGAGAGACAAGTTGTCGCTGGATCTTGTTGCCTCTTGCAGAGTCTGTTCTAACAAAGCCATGCAGCTGACAAGGCTGTGGGATCGCGCATACGGCGAATATTGCGGTAGGAATGGCAGTGACATACGTGGATGTGGCCGTGCGGTAACTGCAGCGCCTCCCCGTGGTGTCGCACATAATTGAGATAAACGGTACGCCCTTCCGAGCTTAGCGGCCAAGATTCTATCCAAAGGGCGCGTTGTTTGGAGCACCTTATTTCCACCAGCCGTGTGAGATCCACTCCTCTGCGGCGAACAGCTAACTGTTGAATGCTGCTGCATCTTCGGCGTGGTGAGAATGAAGAAGATATCAGCAGAGACTCTATGAGGTAAGGAATTCCTCTGGCTTATCACAGCCAACCGATAACAGCCAATTGCTCGGCGTCACAACGCGCATCCTCCATTCAAACCGCCATGAAGCAGTTTGGCTGCAGCGAGGTTCGGTAAAACATTCACCCCCAGAGAGGCTAATAAGCTAGCGAACCAAGTATCCAGATCTGGGTTTGAGTGGGTTATGTCGCCCCATCAAGTAAAATCTTTGCATCTCGAGTGGCCAAGACCGCGCCTGGATCAGCAAAGGCTCTGTTATTCTTTTTGCTTGACTTGCCTCTTGGTATATATGTATCGTGTGCCTGCCCAATTTTTCTGTGATACGCAAGGCCCATTTTGCTAAAACGACTTTTACTTTTTCCAGGTTTATATCTTTCTGCCCGTCATGCCGTTCTGGGACAAGAGCGAGAAGACTGGCGATACCATCTCACAGTCGCCATCAGACCCTTTCACTCGCGACTCTCACGATGAAGGCATCGTTCACGACAATGCCGACCATCTCCAGCGCCGTCTGGGTAACAGACAGATTCAATTGATCGCAATTGGTGGTTCTATCGGAACAGCTCTATTCGTATCCATCGGTGGCGGTCTCGCTCGTGGTGGACCTGCTTCGCTCCTTCTCGCATACGCAATTTATTCGTGCTTCCTCGCCTTGGTAAACAACTGTATCGCCGAAATGACAATTCTCTATCCAGTAGAAGGTGGTTTCATCCGTCTCGCGGGAAAATTTGTCGACGAGGCATTTGGCTTCATGGCTGGCTGGAACTTCTTCCTCTATGAGCACGACTCACTCACTCACGGGAAAAGACCTTGAACTAATACTTTTTACAGAGCTTTGCTGATTCCCTTTGAAATCACTGCTCTCACTACTGTCCTCGGTTTCTGGACCGAAGCATCAGAGCTAAGATGGGCAATTCCAATTGCTTGTATCGTGAGGAATATCAAAAATCGTCCCCGATTCATTGGTGGCTGACTCCAAACCGCAGGTCCTCTATGGGTAAGACTTCCGACGCGCCAACACCTCCCTTGCGACTTCCGATCCTTTCCTATGCGACTGTCTACTGGACAACACCCTCGCACCTATTTCTTTGCCATGCACCCTTTTTCCTTGCGCCCAAGAAAGACCGGTCTATCTAACCGCCCTTGCGACATTTTCTTTATCGTGAAACTTTCCTTGTCTCCTACCTCTACCCTTGCGACTCGCGCCCAAAGCAACAATCTGCGCTTGAGCCTACCCGGGCTCGTCCAAAGTCTTCAGCTGACCAGTGTTCTTAGTCTTCTTAACGTTCTTGCTGTGAAAGCGTACGGTGAAGCCGAATTCTGGCTGAGTGGTACGTGCCGTCAGATGGTGTCTCGAACTTGAAGCTCAACATTGCAATCATCGTATTGCGGAAGTCATCTATCGAAAGTGCCTGTGATTTCTGCGAGTGGCTCCATGTTCGGCCTGGAGCGACTCTCAGGGGTGATGCGAAGATGCGCGAGATGCTTCTGCAATGCGACGGCTGTGGATGCCAAAACTTCACGACTTTGAGACACCGGATCGTCCCTTCTCTTTGCGTATACTGACTGTACTTTCGTTTTAGGTGGAAAGGTCATCCTGATTTTCCTGCTCTTCGCTTTCACCTTCGTCACCATGGTCGGTGGAAACCCTCAACACGACGCATATGGCTTCCGCAACTGGAAACACGGAGCATTCGCAGAGTACAGAACCCAGGGCTCCCTCGGTAAATTCGAAGGCTTCTGTGCTGCCCTCTGGTCCGCATCTTTCTGTGTTGTCGGCCCTGAGTATATCTCCATGGTTGCCGCTGAAGCCAAGCGCCCTCGCACATACATCAAGGCTGCATTCAAGACCGTCTACTGGCGTTTCGGTATCTTCTTCATTGGTGGAGCCCTCGCCGCTGGCATCGTTGTTGCACACAACGACCCCGAACTGGTCGCCATTGTTTCCGGAACTGGTGAGGGTGGTGGTACCGCTGCCGCATCGCCCTATGTCATTGCCATGAAGAACATGGGAATTGTCGGACTTCCTCACTTCGTTAACGCCCTGCTCGTTACTTCCATCTTCTCCGCTGGTAACACCTACACCTACTGCGCCACCCGCTCTCTCTACGGTATGGCTGTCGAGGGCCGCGCCCCTGGTATCTTCCGCAAGACCACCAAGAACGGTGTCCCAATCTTCTGTTTCTTCTTTGTCATGCTATTCCCCTGCTTGTCGTTCCTCCAGATTTCGAGCGGCTCGAACAAGGTTTTGACTTGGTTGGTCAACTTGATCACCGCAGGTGGTATCATCAACTACATCACCATGACTGTCACTTACATCTTCTTTTGGCGTGCCATGAAGGCTCAGGGCGTTGACAGAAAGCTCCTTCCTTACTGTGGTTGGTTCCAACCCTGGTCCGCATACATCGGCCTCGCTTGGATGATTATGATTGTCACCTGCTACGGATACACCAGCTTTGCACCCTGGTCGGTGGATAACTTCTTCATCTATTATACTATGATTGTGAGTAGCGAATTATGGAGAGCGAATTACATATGCTAACTATGTTACAGTTTTTGGCAATTGTCACTTTCAGTTTCTGGAAGGTTTTCAAGAAGACCAAGCTTCAGAAGCCTGCGACCACCGACTTGGTCTGGGAACGCCCGGCCATCGATGCTTACGAGGCTACCTTCCTCGAGCCACCAAACAGCTTCTGGCGCGAGATCGCTGGTCCACTTATGAAGAACAAGGGAAGCGACCGTCAAGTCAGCGACTCGGGCAACTACTCCGGCATGGAGTAAACATAGCCAATGATGATCTTCGGCACATCGTCAGTGCCATGAACTTGTATCAGACATATATATGTACATCATGACCAAAACGAGCAGTAAAAGCTTTTCTCCTTGCGACATTATAACGTTTGCACATCCAAAATGACTTATGTCCAAACAGTCGCAGTACTGCGACGTGTTTTCTGACTTGATATTCTGAACATTGTCGCTTGAGATAATACCGAATCGCAAGCAGAATCCAACGCACAATAGTCCCCTCTCATGCAAGAACTGCAAAAGTGGATATCAACATTTAAGTTAGGCATTTATATACATTATAACCAAAAGAAGCGATAAAGGCTTCATTTGTTATAATCTCTTTATATTTTGATATCGAAAATGCCTTCATTTTATAGCGGGATTGTTCTTATCGCTTCGAGTGTAGCTTCGATGTTTTTTCGTCGCTTCACTTTTTCGTAGATCGGGTAAGAAAGATTCTAAACAGAATCTAATGAAGAATGTTTTTCGCTGCCACACGAACGAATTCGGGCAGTCAATTACTTGTTCATACTTACCTTGCCTCGACATGAGCGAAAATGACAAAAACTTGTAAAACATCGCCATGAGAGTACGCGACGCTCTCACGAAACAGGATAGTGCCCATCGAGAACCGATGGATCTTAGGCTCTCTCTAATACACGTCTGATTTAAAAACCTCCACGCCTTTTTATGGTGAGAACGTCGCTCGAGACTTTCGTAAAAGAGGCGCGGGAGTTGCTTCATATCAGAACGCGCATGTAGCTTGCTGTCGTACATCTCACGTTCGACCGTCAAAATTCCGATGAACATGTCTGATCCAACTAACACCCTCCCATCAGCGCCGCGAACACGTCATGCATACTGAACTCCTTCTGTACTGTCTCGACTTCACAGCCCCGGCAAAACGTATCGAAACCCATCGCCATCCATTTCATCCTATCTCTCCATATAACAAAACGATGCCATCACATGAGCAAAAGAAGGGGTCTCACTGGGAATGTGTGGTTGTTCACACACAAACCAGAATCCAAAAATTCTTTCCCACGAATACCACACGCCTCCCTATTGCTTCCTATACCAAAAAGAACACCTCTGGCACTTGGGGCATGAGCAAAAGAAGGGTCTTGCCGGGAATCGAACCCGGGACCACTCGCAACATAGACTTAGAGTTTTCAAGGACGCCGTGAGGCAACCTCCCTAAGCGAGTATCATACCGCTAGACCACGAGACCTGATCAATTCATGTGACTGATGAAGAAGTGCTCGCCATGTCAACTCATATACTTTCTTCCAAGTGGAAGCGCGGGAGCACAGCAAAAGCGAAGCTGTGGCTGTCTG
Source organism: Aureobasidium sp. EXF-12298 (assembly GCA_024195555.1). Classification (NCBI taxonomy): domain Eukaryota; kingdom Fungi; phylum Ascomycota; class Dothideomycetes; order Dothideales; family Saccotheciaceae; genus Aureobasidium; species Aureobasidium sp. EXF-12298. The sequence goes on along the minus strand of SWBJ01000081.1, from coordinate 105,227 downwards.
TCGCAATTTCACATGTTCGACTTTTTACTTTTGTGCGAACACCAATGCGGCAAACGGGAGCGCAGCCGAAGCGGCAGAGGGAAGCGGGGTGGAAAGCTGAACTGTGCAAGTGCCACATCGTTAAAAGAAGAAGTTCGCATGCGATGAAACAGAACAAGGCGGTGAGATGCAGTGGTAGACAAGTGCAAGGCAGAACCGAGGGAGTGTTTTTGCAAAAGCCTCTTTATCTGCACGAGACCAGCGACAAAGCACAGATCTGAAGTGCCATGTTGTGGTTCCTGGGAAGGACAAGGTTAATTGGAAATATTAGCGAAGCATGCCTATTAAAGCGTCAACGGGCTCTGCGGATCCTCCTTCTGTACATGTCGCTCTGCTATGCGAGCATGGGAACGTTGTTCGGAGAGACTTGTCAGGTGTTTGGACATACTTAGAAGGTGTTTAGACAACAGAGTTGGGCAAAGGGGCCTTTTCTCTCCAATGGAGAGACTGGAGGCGGATGCGAAGCGGGGCACCTCCGGGGCCTCCATACAAGTTACTACAGTATGGAGTCGGTGGCATGTCGGCGGTGTCGTTGATATCATGTGAGACTTGATTAAACAGGTGTTTGTTATGTGATGGTAGGGTTTGGGGTCAGGGCGCAGCTAGGGCTCGGGTATGAAGCGATTTCTGAAGGATGGTCAAGTCAAACAAGAGACAGCACTAAAGCCAGCAAGCTTCCGGAGAAGGTGATCTACGTGTACTGCAAGTTGTCGCACCAAAGACATGAACAGATGAAGCAAGAGTCGACTTGAAAGTCATCAAGATGTGAGCAGGGCAGAGTGTTGCAGCAGTCCAGGCCTTGTGTTGAAGCGGCTTGAAACAATTCCAACACTGGTCGCTGGGTCATATGAGCAGCCATTTTACTATGAGCCTCGGTAGCAATCTCCAGATGTAGAGGCGCACAGCTCATGTGGCTTGCCTTTGCCCCGCAGCTCGTGTACAAGGAGGGTTCGAAGCGGTCCAGAGTTAGACCAGGTCATTGCGGGGCGGGGCCGGGGGAAGAGAGAGAGACAGAGATGTGATGTGAAATGGATTTTTCAGATGCTGTGTTCTTCCATTCAATATCCCCTGAACAGAATGACCGCCCACGATAATCAATACAAGATGCCGACGCCGCCCGAGACGACGACACACAGGCACGAGATGAGCCACAGCCCTGACGAAGAGTCGACATCGCCGGGCTGCAAGCGAGACGGTCAACTGGACGACGAGGCCGAGAGGAGCAAGAAGCGGCGCATCACACGAGCGTGCGACTTGTGCAATAAGCGTCGCGTCAAGTGCGATGGACAGCAGCCGTGTTCACGGTGTGCAGGACACGATGTGTGCGAGTATCAAAGAGCAGTGTACAAACGAGGGAAGCCCAGTCGGTCGGCGCTGCTGGAGCGACAGAACGGACACAAGCAGGAAGCCGCGCCCGCAGCCCCCGTGCCTGCCCCTGTACAGGCCCCGGCGCAACAACCACCTCCGCCACAGCAGCAACACTCGCAACCTCCGCTCCAATCGACCGTATCCATTACTGCCAATTCGGCCATAGCAGATCAGACACAACAATCTTCAGCCTACGCCCGACACAGCTCCTTTGGCACCGATCATGGCATGCAGCAATTCATGCATCGCCCGAGCATGGGAGAACGCCATGCTTCGACCGTCACCTTGGACAGCAATGCAAACATGTGGAATGGTCGATATTCTATTGATCTTGGGACTGCTGCTTTCAACGCATCCATGGCGGCACCCGTCTTTGGCGCTGAAGACAACGCCTCGGAAACAAACTCAGGAGGTGCTGGACAATCCAAATATCCTGTCCTCGTCCCGCTCTTGCCATATGTTGCTTCCATCTTGACCGAGGCTCAGGCTGCGAGTCTGCTCGAACTCTACTTTACCAGTCAATTCAACACATTCATGCACCCCGTGTGTCGCCATATACATGCTTTTGTCTTCCGGAAAGCCTCGGTCATGAGCAAGGAGAACCCGAGAAGTTGCAGTCCCGCACTACTCGCAAGCATGCTATGGGCAGCTGCCGAAACAGGAGGTCCGGAAACTCTGTCTTGGTCACACTCGAAGCGCATCAACATCTGTAGGAAGTTGCGACTGGTTACAATTCGCCTGCTTCACCCCTTGGTCCACTCCGACATTGGCTGCGTCCATGAGTTGACAGACGGACCGACCAGGAAGCTTCAAGAATCGAGTTCAGGCACGCTCGACGATGTCATAACATATATTCACATCGCTGCCATCACATCCGCCAGTGAAGAGAAGGCAATGAGCATGAGATGGTGGCATGCAGCTTTTGCTCTTGCACGCGAGCTTGGCCTCAACAAGGAACCCATCTCTGGCTCGTCCATCCCAGGTGTATCACCAACAGCCAACAATCAGAGCATGATCGAATTCGAGAGCGATCCATGGCTGGGACTGAACTCATTCGACTTTGACAACGGCCTCGCACAATACATGGATGCAGCAGATACCGCACAGCCCGAGGTGGATCAAGAAACGCTGGAAGAGCGGAGGAGAACCTGGTGGCTACTCTATATCCAAGATCGCCATCTGGCTCTCTGCTACAATCGACAAAACGCCTTGCTGGATGCCGAGTGTGAGGATCTCCTATTACCCCTGGACGAGGCCTCATGGCAATCCGGCAATTTTTCGTCTCTTACGCAGCGACCACAGTTTCCTTCTTTCGAATGTACTGGCCACAACATCTACGGCTGGTTCCTACCACTGATGACGATTGTCGGCACTATACTAGATTACAATCATCTGAAGAATCACCACACTTTGGGCAAGCTCTACACAGACGGCCAACGCGTGCAATCTCAGGTCCTGCTGCAACTCGACAACTACGCGCAGAGTTTGGTCCGATTTGAGCAACAAGCATCAGCATTAGACTACCAAGACATACATCACACAAAAACCGTCGTCGCATACGCCAACCTCGTCATCCAAGTCTCGCGTGTACTGCTAGCAGGAAAATGGGATCCCATGTCTCTGTTCGACGACCGAGATCTTTTCATGGCTACTCCATCGTTCACAACAACCATCGCAAATGCCATCGCAGCCGCCGACAACGTCTCTCACATTCTAGATGTCGATCCAGATCTCGGCTTTGTACCCTATTTCCTCGGCATCCAACTACTGCAAGGCAGTCTACCACTTCTCCTGATTGTAGATCGACTGCAAACAGAAACAGATCCAAAGATAATAAACGCGTGCGAAGTCATCATTCGCGCGACAGAGGCCTGTGTGTCGACTCTGGATACCGAATATCAGGTAAGCCTTCTTCATCTCTTGCTCTGCCATTTCAATACTGACTTATATTCTTCTGACAGCGCAATTACCGTCAAATTCTCCGCTCCGCAGTCACACAAGCACGAGGCCGCTACGTACCACAGAAAGAAACACAATACCGACGACACACCGTCCTCGCATTATACCGCTGGACGAAAAACGGCACAGGCATTGCGCTACGATAGCGAGAAAGAGTCTAGGAGAAACACACAGGTTGGGGGTTCGGACACGAAAGATCATGACATCTTGGGGGCGTTTTGGAAGCCATACACCGCACCACGGCGATAAAATCTGCTGGTTGCGCGCACACACACATCTTTGGAAGACTCGGCCACTGGTTTAAGGCTGGAGCTGGCATTTGTTGTACACACCCTCGTTTTACCATTCTAATGTGCATTTTTTGGACGATAGCAATTGCTCTACACCAAGTACAAGGATCTGTTTCATAAGTTTTGTGCAGCGAGGATTGTTGCGGACGGCTGTTGCGCATTGTTTGGCACGTTGACTTGCGCTTCATCGTTCTCAATCGCTGACGGCATCGCCAGGGTGCTACCATTAGCAAGCCTCGGAAACGTTGTCGACGACATTATCCGGCCACCACCATGTATTTTGATTTTATATTATGCTTACGAAGATCTCCAAGGGTATAGGCATGAGATCAGATGGGATTGAAATGGTTATTATCTTTGATGGTCGTTTAAATGCCCAAGATGAGTTTCGAGATCTTGAAATCCAAAAGACGGACTCAGTCTGCAAATGCTACCACTGGATCATCCGCTCGAGATCGGGCACCATGATTTTTTCCACCGATCAAATTGTTCTGTCTCTCAATATCATTTAGAGGTCAGTGGCCGAACACCAGAAGGTTCATGGTAGGAACCATCATCCGAATCGTCTGAATCGCGGCACGACCTCCTGAACTCCCAATTCATCTTTGCCAACGTAACTCTACAACCCTCCTTATCGAAACTCTCACTCCCCCATCCATACCGCATATATGTATTATAAATATCCTAGTATCATGTATCAGCCAATCACCCCAAGTTCTGTAGGGTAAAATACTCACCGCATCATATGTCAAATACCGATTCCTAGTTTCCCTCATACCAGCATCTCTAAGATTCTCAGGATCAGAAAGGTCAGGAATCCACTCGTTTGGCATGCTTTGTTGCAACAATCCCTCTTCTAGGGTTCGATTATCTGCTCTACAGTGGAAACTGCCTTTTGACATGTAAGGGCGAGGAGACATGAAGTAAACCAATTTCTCATACCGCAGTGTCCATGCGGCGAAGAACTCAGCGGTTGCACAGGTACGGTGGGCTTTCCAATTCTCAGTTTCTGGCATGTCTCTCGAGGCAACATAGTCTTCTTCGTAGCCGCCGATGCTGAATGCTGTTGTGGTGCCTGAGAGTGCTAATTAGTAGTTGCAGCAGAAGGTTAGAGCAACAACAACAACAACACAAACATACCTTTTTCGGTATCGATGATTAATCGGTATCCTTCTCGACCTATGCCATCGGTGATGTATATACAATGTCCTGGGAGAGGATACTCGGGTATTGTATTTATCAAACCAGTGGAGTCGATGAAGAAGTCAATCGGTACGGTTTCGTAGTTTATGGTGTATCCATCATTTTTGCCGCTGAGATATGGTAGATGGCGCAGTAGATCTATCACAGTGTCGGTTTTGCCAATGGCGCGGAGGGCTGGCTCGTCGATGGTGGTCCAGCCTGAGGGAGGGGGGATGAGTAGAGCTGCTGAGTCTAGATATGGATGTTTGATGAGATGTTGGTAGAGGGCTAGGATGGCTTTTACAGTCTCATCACGGGAGTACATTCTTGTGAGTGGCAATGTTCTTGATGTTGCATTGGAGACGATCAGGGTATTCTGGTCAAAAGATATTATAAAGGTTGGGTGTCATTTTCTTACAGATGTTACCAATGCATTACTGCTTCTGCCTAACAGGCACGCGCTTGTTTCTGCCTGGCAGAGACGCGCCTGTTTCAGTGCGAACAGAGAGACAGGCTCTCTATGTTTATCTGAAACTATTACCCGATTCAGGCTCCAAAACACAACAATCAAAAGCAATGACGCTCAACATTCAGCGTCAGTGACCGCGTTGCAAAATCACAACTCGCACCGCGCCGAAGTTCTGTTTCATCTTCTAGTTGCTGTAGCATGATCAAAAAATACTGTGTGACATCTGCAAAAGAATGATTCCGCTGAGGCTCGAACTCAGGACCGCCTGTGTGTTAGACAGAAGTGATAACCAACTACACCACAGAACCAACTTGATGGAACGGTGTTTGGTAATAGCGACCATAACCAGGTGGCCCAAGCCTTGCAGCCAGATTCAACGGCAGGTGAAGAATAGCGCATGCGCGGCGACTCAAGAGCACCGGTAGAGAACAGACAGAGGAGTGGTATGGCATCTTGTGTATCGCCGGCGCTGGAGAACTGTCGGCCGTACTAAGCCATCCGCTTGCTTACTCAACTCTGCTCTTCCAACGTTCGCCAAATGATGCACATGATGATGGAATGATCGAACGGGTATGAATTGGATCCTGCAGCTGTGACATATTCGTCGGCGGTGCTTCGGACCAATGCTGGAGAGACTTAGTTGTCACAGGAACAAGCCGAAGCTCACAGAGGAATTGGAACAGGCGGCCTGGCGACAAGAGAGGTCTTCCTCGAAGCTCAAGCAGGTATTCCAAACGTGCTTCACGAAAGGCCTTTGAGCATTGGAATCGCGAGAAAACTGGTTAGTGGCACGGTGATTGGGATGGAATAGGTGTAAGAAAAAAAGAATAAATGGAAGAGAAAACATGACGCGATGGAGTTCGCTCAGCCGAGGTTCACCTTTACGTGGGGGAAACTGTGACGATAGCAAAGCGAGCCTCGAGACAAGAGACAAGCGAAATCAAACCACAGCAGACCCATCATGTCAAGCTCTCCAATTGAAGTGCTCATCTTCGGCGCTGGCGCTGTAGGGGCTTTCTACGGCTCCAGACTTGCCCAAGCGCCAAACGTCAAGGTCTCGTGTGTATGCCGCTCCAACTACAAGGTCGTCTCTAGCAATGGCTTCACAGTGAGCTCGCCGCAATATGGCGATTACAAATGGATGCCCTCGCGTGTGTTTGCCAATCTGAAAGAGGCTGAGCAGAGTGGTGTCAAGTGGGAGTATATCGTGGTCAGCACAAAGGCGTTGCCAGATGTCAGTGACGACTCCAAGTCGTTGGAGGGACTGGTGCATGAAGGAACAGCTATCGTGCTGATACAGAATGGGTTGGGAGTCGAAGATGCGTACGCGAAGCGCTTCCCGTCAGCAAGCATCCTCAGCGCCGTCACTGTCGTGTCGGCCGGGCAGGAACAGCACGGCGAGATCAAGCACAACCGCTGGACTCGCATCAACATTGGGCCTTACCTTCCAGACGCATCCTCGTCCCGCGCCGAACAACAAAACACCAACTTCGCACAATTGCTGCAACAAGGCGGGGTCAAAGATGCAGAAGCCTACACACACGCCAAACTCCAACTCGTGCGATGGCACAAACTCGCCATCAATGCCTCGATGAACCCATCCAGCGTCCTCTCCAACGGCAGTACAAACGCAGCAATGGCCAAAGACCCAGAGCTTTCCCGCCATCTCCACGCAACCATGCTCGAGATCCTGACCACCGCGCCCAAGATCATCGGTCAAGACTTCCCACCCGAGTTTGCTTCAGCCGACAAACTGCTCGCCAGCACGAGAAAGAATACTTCAGGAAGTAGACCGAGCATGTGGCTTGATTGGGAAGCGGGCAAGACGATGGAGCTGGAAGTCATACTCGGCAATCCCATACGCATTGCCAGGGAGAAGGGCTTTGAGATGCCGAGGCTGCAGACCTTGTACGCTCTGTTGAAGATGGCGCAGTCGAACAGAGACCAAGCCGCCAAGGCCAAGCTGTGAAGAGGTGTTGTAGACTTGTACAGTAGTCAGCTAGTCAGTCGCTTCACAGCAGCAGCCGGACTGCGTGTTCTAAAGAGTGGGACCGAACGCGGCTGAAGAAGACATTTTTTCCCTTTCTTCTGACTTGTCAAGGTTCCATTGGCGGACTTTTGAAAAGTGTGTTTCTCTGTAAGCTTGCAGTGGCTTTTTCGCGGCCGGATCCTTGTCGGACAACCTGAGTACCCAGGGCCAAGACTATTCTCACCTGCATATTCTTCTTGTGCGTACTTTGTACCTTGCTGTTCTCAACTGATGGCTCATTTCAGAGATCACTCTTGATCCTTGTAGCATCTCGTCTTGTGCTTGCGTTCATGTGCGACAGCCACCCGCGCGGAGGGAAGCTGACCCTGAAGTCTCGAACTCCGCGACCTGAACGAATCGTGGTAGCCTGGAGAGATAGACTTCCTTCATACTTTTTTGATTTGTTGAATAGAAGCCCTATTCGAACCACGAAACAGGCAAAAGTATTCTCTAGAGGGAATACGAAGCACGTGAAGACTTACAAGAAAGACTTTGGGTCTATCGATAGGGCAGATAGTGGATAAGGAAATCAATAGAAAAGCAGGCGCAGCAAAAAGACGACGAGTGCTGCCGGTCAATGGTACGCTTCGGTTGCTTTGGTGTCCCAGAGGAACAACCCGCGCACCACGTTGACCATCGTCCCGTCGGATGTACCGACTTGTTGGGTTTGACGGGACGGTGGACAGATGGGTCTCTACTCCGAGTCGCGCAACACATAGTTTTCAGTTCATGAAAGAGGACACGGTGCGAGTCTCGGCAGACAAACATGTGAAGATACCAAGAGAAAAACACACACAACGGTTTTTTGGTGGGTATAGCTGTTGCGTGTGGGAAAAGTGGAGGATGTGTCCACTCCATCTTTCGGTAAGCGTAGTGGGCGTTGGCGAAGAAACTGCATTCTGATGATGGAGTCAAGCTCTTGTTGCGGCATCGCTCAGAAAGGTTGAAGATGTGCGTTTTGTGTGTCGCGTGCGCTGTACCTTGTCGTTTGCATGCGACATCGAAGATCTTCGCTGTTGTCATATCCCGTCCTTGCATGAAAGGCGCTTCGCTACGAGTCGGTATCCGAGAGTCGAAGAGACGCCGTTGAGGTTGTCCGCGGTAAAGTGTGCATGTTTGATGTTGGGCTTGCGCTCCGATGGATGCAGCATCATGTTCAAAGTCAGCCTCGTTTGTCCAAAAGTCTTCTGGTTGTTAAACGAATCCGTGTCACGCCGTTAAACACAAAGAGCGATTGTTCAACCGAGACATCGAAGCACTATTCGGTCGCTCTATTGATCCTTCGAGCAACGGATCCAGACTTTGAGATCTATGAGACTAGGCCGATAGATTTGGAGATTGAAAATCGATAAGATAGAAGTTTGTTGAACTCGGTCGATTCTCACACGACATGCATGTCTTCAAGGAACCCTTGTGTTGATTCAATGCCATTGTAACCACGTGTGGAAGGTGCGACTGCATGTAAGCGCTGGCTTGCGCCTTGCATATGTTGGACGATCTGTTGGCCATGACCTTGCAACTTCTTCCCGTTACAATTTCTGTCCTCGCCAAAAGACACAAAGTACGAGTACACGACTGTCACAATTTGCCATAATTCAACAACGCGCGGCTGCTCTAATGGATGTTCAAAAATTAAACAGTCGGCACTTCTACTGACACAACGCCCCACACACACCAGCAGTCTCTTCTATTCTGTTAATTGTCCGATGCAGGGCGCGTAGAAGCAACCGAACAATTTTTACAAAAGTCGTGGTGGTGGTGTGGATGGATTGGTTGCAGAAGAAAGAGGTTGACAAACAAGGTTTGGTACCTGGACAGCCAGCCAGAGCATATTCAGTGACATCGTTGGTTCCTGAAAATCCGCAACGCCCCCGTACCTGAAGCTTCGGAAACCTACCCAAGCGTCTGCATGCTCTTTTGTTGACGGCCGTCGGCGCGCGGACTTTCTGATCCGATCCATGGATACTCGATTGGAAGGCCCACGACGGCAGCCTTGCCGCGCGCGCAGCCCAACTGCGGGACTTGCCTGCAAAAGGCCAATAATCATCACCCGGGGTACGTAGCGGCAAGACGTGGACCTGGCCGCAGCAAGCAAGGATGTTGGTGCGGAAAACCGAACCAGAGCACGGCGCGACGAGACGCTCAGAACTCGAAGCGCCTCGATTCTCCGACGTCTCTTCTTCGTCGCGAGTCACAGCAACCATTCAAAAGTTTGGATACCGTCAGGCACTCCCGTCCAACTAGCCGAATGATGCAAAAGCCACGAGCTGTACAATTGTGTGCGCGGCAGAGCAACCGTCGACGCTTTCCCCTTTTCAATCTCAATTAGCGGGTTCTAGACTAGAAGTTCAATTACATGCAAAGCAACAGCCGTTCCAAACACCTCGACAACGAATATTTCGGACTTCGTACGCAATTCTGATTGGCTCGCTGCAGTAAAAAGAAAATTGGGGCTCTCGGTCCATGCAGTCCCAAAGTGTATGCAAAGCACAGCTCTTCCCTTTCACAAGGGCAACAAAGCATGGGTCTCTTGTCTCCAGTCTGGCGCATTGACGAGGCGCCAGATGATGGGAAACGGCTTGATTACGTCCACTGGGAGGGGGGGCCCATGAATGGTTGATGGGCCCTGCATGGCGGAAACGGCTTGATTAAACACTGATCAATACACAGTGTGGAAGACGCTCAGATTCATAAAAGAACGGGTAGGCCCATCTCATCTCACCTCTCCTTCTCTCATCAAGTCACTCTCTTTTTCACTCTTTTTTTTGGTTGTATTACCAGACGACGCCATCGCGGCCACACATTCACTTAACACTACTACCAAACGAAAAACTTCAAACTACAACCCTTTTTCACCACCCCACACAAATCATTTTATCAGTCTTCAAGATGCGCTTCAACCTCCCCACCGTTTTCCTCGCCTCTCTGGCCCTCAGCAGTGCTGCCGCCATTCCCAAGCCCGCCGCCGTCGAGGAGCGTGGTCTTCTCGGTTCTCTTCTTCAGACTCTTGGCTGTCTGACTGGTCAGAACGCCAAGTCTGCCTCTGCTGGTCACTCCTCCTGGATCGGCAACGACGGTGACTACGTTACTGAATTCAACAACGAGTCCGGCGAGGACCTCGTATTGGTTTTGTGGTCTACGTCGTGGGTCAACGTGCAGGCTCCTATGATTACCTACGAAATTTCAAACGGTTCCTCGGTCAACATTTCGACCGCTACTGGTACTTCCGGTGGTTGGGCAGCTCTCTACGAGGATACCAAGATGGTCAACGGCCAGATCAGCAACACCTGGGGTGAATTCACCTACGCCGGCCAATACTCCACCGTCGACGTCTCCCGTCTTGTCAACATGAACGGCCGCAACATGACCATCGAGGGCGCCGAGTGCGTTTCCGACATGGAGCAGTGCGTCTTCACCTGCGACTCTGGCGACTCCTGCGAGTTCGGCTACACCCTCGAGAACTGCTCTTCCCAGCCTGGTGCTCAGTCCGGCATGTACGCCGGTGCTGCCAGCGGTGGCTGCTTCGTTGGCCAGAACAACAACTTTGTCCGCACCACCTTCAACTAAATTGCTTTGCCCTCCCCAAGCAATTGATTTGCGACAAGCACACTACCATCTTTACGACTGGATTTTTTGATTCGAGATTTCCACAACCAAACAACCAAAACGACCACTTCTGCTTCGAAGCTTTCATGTATATACACCCCTTTTGATTCGCTTCTACCCTTGATATCACTCTTTGAACAAACCCAATTTCAACTTTTTTCTATATTCATCTATTGTCGCTGTCCATTGTTCCATTGTTCTCGAGTATTCACATGTGATGACATTTGTTGTGATACGTACCCAAAGTATCAAAGTCTCTCTGCCCCTGAAGCTTCTTTTGCATGTCGTTTGAAACGTTCAACAGCGGTTGTCTCATTTCCCCTTTTGATGTTTGAACGAACAATTGGCAATCTAAGCACAATCACTACAACAACGCAGCCACAGTTGATTGCAACAAGACATGCAATCTGTCTTGTCGCGCATATGCGAACATGCGAATATCCAATATCGATTGTCTTCCAAATCGCCGAGGTTTATCGAGATCTATCGAGGTACGGCATTTCAAAGATTTGACTTGTGTTTCAAGAATGCCGCTGCTTTACTCCTATCCCTAACTTCTCGTACTCGAGTATCTTTGACGGGTTTTACGAGGTAGGGAAGCACTCCAAGCACTGTACCTTTTTCTTGGTACAGCGGTACAGAAATACAAGTTCAAACACAGGGGCGGGTCTACGAATCTTCAAAATTCTGAAACAATAGGCACATTTATTATATTATTGTGTTCTCGAGCCAGAACCTCCTATTCTTAGGGAGTTGGACAGATGCTTACGACGATGAGAGTGTGATCGATTGGGCGTTGCGCGTTCTTTGGCAGGCTGTCGCGGCTGATGTAGGGGCAAGGGGGATGTGTCAGATTTGTTGGCCGTGGGAATCGCATGATGTGGTTTGAAATGCTTGGTATTATGGCGGATGGCAACAGAAGGACTGTTTGCAACGAGTGGATGCTTGGTTTTATGCTTGTGCATTCATTATTACTGGAGAAGCATAAATCTCTCTCAGAAGCTCTTTGGATAATTCAATCATTCTTTCTTATATATCCATTAGATCCTAAAGACAGGGCAAAAACTCATGACGTGCATATCAAGTTTTCTTCGCCCTCTTCTTTACAGCACCATTCCCATCTCCCACAGCATTAACCAAAGCCTTAACACTCCCATTAACAACCCCATTCCCCTTTTTCTCTTTTCCATTCATCTCACCCTCCTCAACCACCTCTTTCGTCCCTACTCCAAACCTAACTTTCCTAGCCGCTTTCTCTCTTTTCAGTTTTTCTGTTTCTCGAGCTGTCTTTTGTACTCTTTGCCATATTTGTTGTCCGACGATGATGCTGGAGATACTGGATGCAATGCCCACAGTGACTGATGATACAGGGATCCATCCTACTGCTGAGCCAGGGATGAGGATATCGCAGCAATCGATAACTAGAGAAGTGTAGAGCGTCTTCTTAGGAGTAAAAGAGCAGAGAAAATCGTAAAAGGTAAGCAGCAGCGAAACACTGATGGCAGAAAACCAGATCTGGAGAGCGTGGTGTTGGAGGGATGTCAAAGTTGCAGAGGTGGTGATGTTCATGGCATTGGTCTGTTTTATCCTCATCAGCAATTGCTAACCTCCTAGACGTGTGGAGAGGAGCTTGCGACTCTGTGAAAGAGGCTTGCGACTCTGTGAAGAGAGGGAAGGGACAAGTAAACTTACAATGCAAAACATCTCCATAAAGAAATATAAAGCCAGAAGGGCGTTCTTGGATGTCTTGAGGATAAGGCGTGAGGAATCGGGTTCGGCGAGGGATTGGAGGGTGAGTTGGCTGAAATCTATCCATTTGAAGAGACGGAGGTAGCGGCGTGCTGTTGAGCCATGATCTTGTTAGTTATGTGTTGTTCATTGGATGTAGCTCGAGTGTTTTTGCGGCAAGATCCCCTATGTCCACCTGCCTTGAAGCAATAGAGTTGATATGCTTAGGCTAGAGGTATAGACACAGCAACCCATATCCAATATTCTACTGCATTCCAACAAATGCCATATCACCACTACACCACTGGCTGACAGAGAAAAGAAGACGGCATGGAAGGTAACGAGAAGAAAACGTACCGAGCGCAAAATTTCCCCTCGCGATACCCCAAGTCTTTGCATCAGCAGCCGAAGACGTAGTACCAGCTGCTATCTGCACAATCGCCTGTAACAACCTCAATGACTTCTCCACCGCCGCTACATCACACCCGTCAGTTCATGTTTTCATCAATACCGATGACGTATACAGTTGTCCAGAAGAGACATGTGGGGACTGTCTTCTCCCAGTGCAGAGACGTGTTTCGGTCTTGTAGTCATCCCTAAGTCGTATCCATCTCTTTCTTCTTATGCAGTGAGTCGCTGACAACCATCTCTTGTATGCATGCAAAGTGCTCGGCAAAGCGCTACCCCGAGGCACGCGCAAACGGGCAAAACGACAAGAGACGATGTGAAAATCAAAACATACCAGCATCATTAGCATAATTAGCCACTTCCGCAAACATAGTTGCGATAACACTGCCTTCTGCAAAATTCGTTCGGGGAATACTATCGCATTGCACTCGCAGATGTGGACACAGTTTGGTAGAGAGGGAAAGCAATGGTCCGATTTGCGGGTCTTGGCTTAGTCATCCGGCCAACTGTTTGGCCGAACTTTGATTTTTGTGTTTAATGGAGTGATTAGGATAGATGTGGAGGTATGTATAAAGTTGTGATTGATTGTATTTGTGTCATAGCTATAGACAGTGTTCTTACAGATCTGATGTGCAGTTGAGACAATTTTGTGGTGTTCGTGTTGGCGGATGCAGCACGATCATGATAGTGATGCTTCGCTTGCTCGGCTGAGGTAGCGAATGAGCTCTGGCTCCATACAACGAGGACAGAGCTGTTGGGAGACTGTGCCACGATTCTTGTGAACGGTAATTCGACAGTCCCTTCGAGGGAGCTCGAGGAAACAGGCCCTCTGAGCAAAAGAACGTGAATAATCGGTTGGTCGAATAGTCTCCAAGACTACATTCTCGCAAGTCGATACAATCGAGGCGGTCCAGCTGGATGATGTAGCATGGTGAGGTATTATGATAAGCGCGCTATTTGCATGTAGCGTCTCAGCCGATGAAAGTGCCAGTTCGCTGAGGAGCAGCAGCAAGCTTCGAGTTAATGCCCTGAGCGATGAGGTTCATGCGAGTTTCCTCGACTACACGCAATTCGTCCTCCCACTGAGACTCTTTGTTCTCAGTCTTGCTGCTCGAGAACCAGCTAGACCACGAGGAGGAAGGAGCAGGCTTAGATTGAGACTCTCTCAACAACTTTGCAACCATGGCACCCCAGTTGGCAATACCAGTTTCGAGACATGCCTTGCACTTGTCACGGTTCTCAGGCAGGACATCGTTGGAGGTGGTACCCTTTTCAGCGATAGCGACAGCTTGCTTTGTCCAGCCGAGGCCTTCGTCTTCACGGCCAGATGAGGCAGTCGCGAAGAGAATCTCACCAATGTAGAGCATGAGTTCAGCTTCAGTGCAGTCAGGGGTAGAGGCAGGTTGACGCAAGAACGGCTCATCACCGGATGGAGGTTCGGTGGGGTATGAAGGAGGAGTGAGGAGAGACTTGACGATGTTGATGAAGGACCCAATGTCAGTGTTTGTAGGATCCGAAACGTAGAAGGGTCTGTACTCCGATCTGGTTGCAGGAGCAATATCGACGGGAGAGGCGTGGCGAGCACGGAGAACAGACAGGAAGATGGGGAGAGCAGAAGTGACATTGCCAGAACGAGCGCGGTGTGTAGCGAGAGCGGTTGCAGCACGGAGGAGGTTGGGGCTGGGCGGGGTGGCTTCCTGCACACGGAGGATCGAAGTGTCCTTGTCAATGACTGCGTCGGACGCTGGAAGAGCAGAAGCGGCAATGTCAACAGCCCACTTGTACGTCTCGTCGGCGGAGTCACTCAGACCCTTGATCTCAAGCCAGTTAGCGTATGCCAGAGCAGCCTCAATCCTGTGACGGCTAGAGAAACCAAGACCAGTCAAGACCTTGAGGTAGAAAGTCTCTGGTGGGGCGTATGCCCTTTCGCAATCCTCTTCACGAGGAGCAGCTTCAGCACCAGGAGGACAGGGGCGAGGGTTGGGGTTTGAAGGACCAATGACAACCTCCTTTGGGAAGATGACCATGCGAGAATTGTCGAGGACCATGTTGTCGATGTGTTCCGAAGCACGGGCGCACTGCATGACGACCTGGAAATAGCCTTCCTTCCATGCATACGGCTTTTCCGAAATATCGAAGGCCGATGGGTTGACGCCGCGGATATCTTCCAGTCCAGGGGCAAGAGGAGTTGTGCCCTTGCCATCAATCTCTGGATTTTCGAGTCTTTCCAAGCATCGTCGGAACTCTGTGGCAACTTGAGCCCAATCGGTATATTCGTGATCAGGCTTTACAGCAGCATTGGCGCATCTGAAATGGTTACGCGAAAAGAAAGACCATTCGGCAGGGGAAGGGGTTCTGCGTTCCAGCACTTCCTGGTTGATGCCGTAGAGAGCGACGACTCCGAGGAAGAAGAAGGACCATCCTACAGCAGACCACTTGGCAGCCAGCCAGACCTGCTCTTTGACATAATTCTTGTTTTCGGTTGTCAAGAAACGCGCCGTCTGTCTCGGGGCGAAGGCGTTTCGTGAAGGTTGCGACAGATACGGAAGTTGCGGTCGAGGTGACGATGTGCGCGTGATGAGAAGGAGCGGGTGGTTCTGAGTAAACAGTCGCAGCGAAGACGTATTCGGCAGTCGCTTGAATCGCAATGGCCGTAGCAGCGACGGCGGCCGTGATATCAACACCATTCTGTATGAGCTTGTCGCATTTCGAGGAATCTCAATTGTCAATTCCATCATCGAGTCTCGAAATGCCAAGACTCTGGAGCTTCCACCTTCGCGTCTCCTCCGTGATTGGCCGTCGTTGTCTGTTTCCTTGTATACCACCAACACCCCTGAACAAATATAATGGCAGATTCAAAAGATGTCAAGGCGGAACTCAGTCTAGATGAGCTTCGTGACCAACTAGATGCGTTATGGGAGAAACACCTCACTCTGTTGGACTCGTACCACCAAGCCCAACAACAGATTGCCCGCCATTTCTCGTCTGGCTTCTTCGATCTGGCCCAGGCAACATTCAAGTCGACTACTCGCGTCCGATATGGCCAGGAATACTATGATGACCGTATGCAAGCTACCACTCGCTTCGAGGCTTCAGTCAACGATCGAGACATACCTCATCTCGCCTTGAAAGTCAACGACACGCCTTCAACCTCGACCAGGCCCTTGAACAAAGACCCGACTAAACAATCATCGGATGCCAACGAGGTGCCTGACGAAGAAATGCAGGAGGAGAAATCCAGCGAAAGAGGAGAGAAGGACGGCCCTGAAGAACAGGAAGAGGAGGACAAGCCCAATGACAAAGAAAAGGCACACAATAAAGTTCGCGATCCGCTTCACTGGTATGGCATCTTGGTGCCTCCTTCGCTGCGTTCATCTCAAAAGGCTTTTAACTCTGCTATCCACGACCCGGTCATTGACGCAGTCAATTCGGCACAAGCTCTTCATCGCGTCGACATGGACATCCGCAAATTACGCAAAGACATTAGAAAGAAGGAAAAGCGTGTCGTTTAATATTCATCTCATACCCTGTTTCAGTATGTGTATCTGAATCGAGGGTTCTCAAAATCCGTCAAGTCCTCAATCATCTCCTCGCTGGTATCCATATCAGACACCTGTCCGAACTCTGCATCTCTCTTCTTGTTGCGCCGGACCAGCAGTGCTCTCAATGCAAACACAAGCACCATCTGGACGACCGCGCATGCGATGATGAATTTGCATCCAGTCTGATACACAGGTGCCTCCGTGGCCAGGAACGCATGGGGGCCGCATATATTTCCTATACAATACGCAAGGAAGACGAAGGCGGTAGCAGTCACTCGCTTAGTGTATCCGGCGACGTTGTTGGCCGGCATCTGCAGTGCCAGCACGAGGGACGAAACAAAAGAGCCAATCTGTGCATGTGTCAGCTTTTGATCCCAGATATTAACGTTGTGTGACTAACCAGGTAGTACGACACCAGCAGACCATTCGAATTCGATCTTGGTAGCTTCCATACAAGACTTGTCCCGATGATCGTCGGCAGGAGATACAGCGCCATGACATATGTTCGAATGTTCTTAAACTTGGATGCCAAAAATGGTCCGGTGAAGACGAAAAATACTTGGAATGCTCCCGAAGGAATGCCGTATGCCGTCGTCTTGAGCGCGTCGCCGTGCGCAATGCCTTTGACAATCAACTTGCCGAAATTGGCGAAACCTGTCTAAATCAGCAACTGTTCACAAGTACGACACATATATTCATACCCCCATTGATGCCTTCATTGCACAAAATAAACAAGAACAAAAGCCACACTTGCGGGTCCAAGAGTGCTTCTTTGACCTGTGAGATCTTGATTTTTGGGCTGTACACACCAGTCCGGTTGGTCTGGCTGCGTGCGATGAGTAGTGCTTTCTCTTCGTTCGAGAAGAACTTGGCCGTCATGATGTTATTGGGGAGCAAGAAGAACAGTGCAATGCCCCAAATGATTGTCAAGCCTCCGCAGAGCAAGAAGATGACCCCTGTGAGTCGTTAGCCTGGCGCCTACACCGAATTTACAAGATGTCGACTCACTCCAGACGGGGAAGCCTTTCAGTTGACCAACGCCGTAGAATAGAATGCCTCCGGTCATACTGCCTACTCCGTTGAAGCAGTAGAAGATACCGGCACGGGCAGGTTGCTCTTTTCGCGTGAACCACATGCCCACAATTAACATAAAGCAAGGAGTCTGGATGAGAAGTCAGCACGATGTACGACAGCTCACCATACTACCACTTACGATAGGAGCCTCGAGGCAACCAAGAATGAAGCGGCAGATAGCCAGACCAGTGAAGTTCGAACACGCCGCCGTCAACATCAGAACACACCCCCAAGTAGTGACGAAAGCACTCAACACCTTGCCAGTAGGGAAGTGCTGCGCAAGATAACTGCTCGGCCATTCGGAAACCAAATATCCAAAGTAAAATATACTCGTCAACCAACTATATTCCTCCGACGTGGTTTTCGTCGAGGTAAACAAATCAAACACGGCAGCATAGCTCAATGCTTGTTTGTCTATGTATTGGAGCAAGTAGGTTCCGCAGAGCAGCGGCATGAGAGTCCAGTTGATCTTGCGGACCAGCTTCTTGCAAGCCACTTCGTCTTGAAGCAACTCATGTAGGTAGGCGTGGGAAAAGTTGTGGTTGCGAAGGAAGACTTCGGCTGCATCGAGGTCTCCAACGATCTCGCCGGCTTTGATGTCGACCTCTGTGGTTTCGGGAGAGATGGCTTTTTCTTTGATAGACATATCGTCGGTACGTGGAGCATCGTTCGTCTTTTCTTGATTTGGTGAAGACATAGTTTGCCTGATTGGAAATGATACTGGAGGCATGAATGAAATGGACTGAATTCTGCAGATCTGCGAGGTGGACTTTGTATATCTTCTTCGCCAAGAGAACGTGGTAGTCAGAAGATAACCTATCTTCCCCTCAGATCTGTGGAGCAGGGCTGAAGTATACTTACATCTATCGGCTTTAGGCCTATCAGGAAACCTTGAAATATAGCATCGGAAGCATTTGCATTCGTAGGCTTGCGTCTGATGCGCTTCTGGCAAGGACTTGTGAAATTGTCTGTATGCTGTTCTCCAGCGTACGAACTCTCAATCATTCTGCTTCGATCTTGAAACACACTTCGATTCATTCGCTTCACAGCACTGTCCATCTGGCTCAGTCATCTTGTCTCGTCTATCTTCCCTTATCTTACCTATCTGGGAGAGCGGCCAACCTCCCCGCAATGCTTCCTTTTTGGCCGGCCGAGGGCTTCCCCGCGATAGGCCGCCTGCCCTATCGATAACATCTTGTACCAAAGTATCTTTAACCTCTCCCGGTCTATCCTCCAACTACCAGGTACACACGAAGAACTCGGGCGTCGATCCCCTAATCATCAGCAAGCTGGCCGCCCCACCATAGAACCACACTGATGGCCGTGTCCCAAACTCCGATGTCGTGATTCTGACTGAGAAGAACAACCAAAAAGCGCCCATCCTCCACTGCACTTGACAACCTTGATTCTTCCCAGAATCCTCAGCCATGCCTTCTTCATATTCAACGAGGCACTTTGTCTTTGCTTTGCTCATTCCTCTGGTCCTTGCAGCTGCAAACTTTGCTTCTTTGCAACAACAAGTTCTAGGCTCTGTCCAACGTTTCCTCGGCTTCGAGAATCCAGCTCTCCCTACTGTCACCATCTCCCAGGCGTCACTGATCGGTACAGTCATCGAAGACGATTTTCCAGTCAAAGTAGAAGCTTGGTTAGGGATTCCCTATGCTCAGTCCCCCATCAACTCTCTTCGCTTCGCAAAACCGCAACCTCTGGCTCACAGCAATGAGACCTTCTCGGCCAACAAATTCGGCCCTAGATGCCCTGGCAAGCAACTCCTTCCTCCTGGCGGTGGCCCAGATATCTGGTCTGAAGACTGCTTGACAGCAAATATCTTTCGCCCTACAAACATGCCTTCAGGAAAGAAAGTCCCTGTCATGGTTTACGTCCATGGTGGAGCTTTCAACCGCGGAACTGCAAAAATGCATAATACGGCTAGTATGGTTGGATGGGCTACAGAACCTTTTGTAGCTGTGAGCTTCAATTATCGTATCGGTGCGCTGGGATTCTTGAACTCTGAGTTGACGCATGACGAGGGGTTGCTCAATCTTGGGTTGTGGGATCAGGTGTTGCTGCTCGAATGGGTCAGAGATAATATCGGGGCTTTTGGTGGTGATGCTGGGGATGTCACTTTGGTTGGTTTGAGTGCTGGTGCGCATTCGGTGAGTTCTTCTTCCCTTCACATGTGATGCAATCAATTAATGGCGACGTTCTAGATTGGTCATCACATCATGAATATCAATACACCATCCCCTCTCTTCCACAAAGCCGTCATTGAATCAGGCGGTCCAACATCCCGCGCTCTCCATCCCTACAATTCGGCACTCCACGAAACCCAATTCCAAGAATTTCTTAAAGAGACAGGATGCCATGGTCTCCCTACCTCTTCAATCTCTCCCTGTTTGCGCAACGTCTCGGAGGCTACCGTTGTCTCTGCCTCCAACACTGTATTTGCTTCCTACAATCCTTCGGTCAGATGGGCATGGCAACCCGTCATTGACAATCAACTTATCCCCCGCCGACCACTCTCAGCCTGGCAATCCGGCAACTGGAATAAACTACCCATACTCACTGGATTCAACCATAATGAAGGAACAATGTATGTTCCCAAGACCGTGGCTACATCCTCAGATTTCCGCTCTTTTTGGTCGACTTTGCTGCCGCAATTGACTGAGGAAGAGTTGGATGAGATTGATGACTTGTATCCTGATCCTGCTTTGGATCCAGACTCGCCGTATATTGATACCAGAGCGCTGGATGTGGGTGCTCAGTATAAGCGGTTAGAGGCGGCGTATGGGCATTATGCTTATGTGTGTCCTGTGCGTCAGACTGCTGTATACGCTACTGCTGCTGCGAAGGATCCACCGGTATATGTCTATCATTGGGCTACTAATCGCACTGTTCTCGGTGGAGCCAATCATGGAGATCAAATGTGGTATGAGACTTATGACCCTTCTGTCACTGGAATTTCAGATACGCAGAGGCAGATTGCGGGCACTTTCCACGATTACATTGTTAGCTTTGTGCTGAGTGGAGATCCTAACAAGATCAAGGGACGCTGGGAAAGACCTATGTGGAAAGCGTGGAATGCAGTTCAAGAAGAAAAGACTATGCTGTTTGGAAAAGATAATGATGAAAGAGCTGGTGGTGGTAATTTAGGTGTTGTAGCTCAGCTTGTGGAAGATACTTGGGCGAGCAAGGAGTGTGAGTTTTGGTGGAAGCAGACTGCGAATGTAGAGGATTAAAGCATTCTGATTGGGGACTATGTCTACCCTTTGGTATTATTCTAGAGCACTTCGTTGCAACGGTCTTAGATCATTCCCCTCACACCGCTCACCAAGTCACCATAGCATCACACTCCTCCATCCACTTCTCAAACTGCTCAATATCCTCCTCCGTCTGTCTAACCTTCTCATAGGCGTCTTCCAGCAACGAATACGTATCGGATTTCTGCAACACTCCTCTCAAAGGCTCAAGCTTGAAGTAGGTGCCAGCTTGACACTCGTGAAGGGCTTTGAGGATTGTGTAAGCTTCGTATAGGAGCCTTGAGACTGCTATTGGGGTGAGGGCTGAAGAAGACAGGGAGGCGTGGATCTTCTTGATGGGTTCGGTGGCGCCGCAGGATGGGTGGGAGTCGGTGTAGGGGTGGAGAGAGTCTCTGACTTCATGGACTAGATCAGAGAGGCTGGGTGATTGTTGATATTCTTCAGCGTCGTTGGAGATCGAGCGCTGGTTTGAGGGTGAGGGGTTGGGAGTGATGTTGTCGGTGTCAATGTCTTCTGACTCCATTTCGTCGGCCTTGCGCTTTATGCCGAGAGGGCTGCTTTGCACCATGGTGATTCTGGTGATCGATTTCAGCTATGAGCTCCGAATTAGATCGTGTATTGAGAACAGAGGCTGATAAGAAGGCGTGCGCGTAGAGATCAAAACCAAAAGAAGATGTGTGATCGGGAGAAGGAGCGCTTGCGAGAGTGATTAGGTGCGGCAGACTTGCGTCTACGCGAGAATAGATCACGAACAGGAGAAGGAGACATGTATGTAGAAGGAGACTTACTGGGAAGCTTATGAACCCAACACTGGTAGCGGCACGCGTAATGGTGTTGCCGAGCGAGACGCACGTCGCGGAAGTTATGAATCGAAGTGAAGAGTATTCAAAGCTTAAGAATGTCAAAACACGCACCCGACGACAACTGCGAGTGCAGAAGGATAAAGCTTTTCACAAGTAGTGTGGACTCATATTTTCACGTCGCTATCAAGTAAGCAAAAGTAGGGCACTTCTGATTTTCTGTTTATTTTGCAGAACGATCTTCTTTCCATCTCGTATCAACGCTACCTTGCGTATGGAACAAAAGAAACTGAAACGAGTAACAAAAACCACAAGGAAAAGAAAACGAATGTATACAACCTCCAGCTGCCTCAAGCAAAACACCTCCAAATGCTTCCCCCATCTCTCCTTTCTCTTGCACCGATGTTTCGAATCTCCCATGTATCGTTCTGCATCAGAACCACACAACTTCCCTCAACTCTCAATTTTTGCGGTCATATGAGAGAGGGCCGTGGCCAAGAACAGAAGCGAATGCAACCAGAGGCTCGATCATGAAGCCATGGTTTTGAGGAACATGGATGTGATGATTAGTTGGCGATCAAAGACTGGGATTCTTCGATGAGATCCCTGATCTTCTGCAAGTCTGCTTTGGTGCTCTCGACCTTGCTCCATGCGTCCTCAAGGAGAGACTCCAGGCCAGCCTGCTGAAGGGTCTCCTTGGTTCCTTCGAATTTTTTATAGACGGTAAGTTGAGTCTTCTCCAGAGCCTTGAACAGCTCTTCGGCGTCTTTAATAAGAGACATAAGCAATGTTACCGTGAGCGAAGAGGATGAAAGGGACAAGTGAATAATTTGGAATGGGCGAGCCACGGCACATGAAGGATGTAGGTATATGTACGGGGTGAGAACGGCCTTGGTGTTGCGAGCCAGTAGCTTGAAGTCGGCCTCCTCGAAGATCTCTTCAATGTCGTCGGTGGGACTGCCCTGATCCGAGAGCGAGTGGTTTGAAGTGTCGTCGTTAGGGACTGGAGAATACTGGTCCGACTTCTCGATGACTCTCTCTGCTTCAAACTCGCTCAACTTGCGTTTTCTGGTTGTCGGGATAGTGTCATGAGGGTTGTCGGAGGTGTTGGTGGTAGGGAGGGGAGGGCTGGCTGGAGGTAGGTCATTTCCCAGAGGCTCCATGAGTTTGCCGTCACTCAGGATGTCTAGGCGAGTATGGTTTGTGGTAGCAGTAGAGGCCTTGTTCGACGAGCCGGGAATACGAGGTCCAAGGATGCAATTGCCAAGACCGGGCACGCCACTGGGGAAGATGAACGGGGATTCTGTACGAACAGCTTCCTCAGAGCTATCATGTGGACCTGCGTGTGGACTGTTGCTGATCAGGTTGTGTGAAACATCGCTTGGAGCGGCTGAACGGTTTGGAGAGGCCATCTTCCAGAATTATTGAACTCGTTCTGACTGTGATTCTTGTGTTAGATCATGTGGTTGGTATCAGAGGACTTTAGAATCGTGCCTGAGATAGGGCATGAGAGAAAGGGAGATACAGAGACGACTTGTCGTGGTCAAGAGAAAGGGGTGTTCGTGGGAGATGGTTGCGTGCGTAAGGCTTGCGCCGGCGCGAACACATGACGCGCGAGATAGAAGAAAGGAGACTTACTGGTATCAGGGCACAGCACTGTTGAGAGGCGGTGTGATGTCTTTGCTGAGTAAGACGCGCGTTGGAAGAGTGGTTGTGGTTCGAAGTGAAGAGTATCAAAAGCGCAGAGACGCCGGAAAACGCAACCAACGACAAACAACACCACTTTCGGACTAGCTTGATATCTCTCGGCACCGCATCTCTCGAACATCCGATCAGACATAGAACAGAGTCATCAAGTTCACATGCTATGAAGTGCAGTAATCAATTGCTAGCTATACTGTATGTAGATTCCCCCTTTCAAAAGTCTCTGTACCCTCCTGTCTGGAAAGCCACAGCAGATCGAATTTGCTGAATAGCTTCGTCAACTAAGAGAGTCACACCCATGCGCAAGCACGATTGCCAGATGTCAGAGAGAAGACTGCTGGATGTAGAACATACACAAGTGGCACAAGGCGCCCCCCTGGCCTCATCTCGCCCAGTAGACCTCCCTTATAGACAGAGTACCAGCAGGATATGTAGAACAGTAGTTTCCGAGCCGTAAGAAAGCATGATCGACGTCACTCGTGGTTGTGTCTCGGCGATTGCCCGACCGGAAATTTCGATTGTGGTTATGTTTACGTGAGTTCGACTTTGTGTGCTCCCTCTTCGTCAAGACGCACTGCGCCAGCGCTGGAACTCGCAACCGCGTCTCCAAGTCATCCAAATACACCATCAAGCACCAACCAGGTCAACATCTCTCCTCAGTAAGCGCTCTTCTCATCTAACAGCTTGCTTCGTCCTACTGATCGTGCATCTATACAGACGACCATCAGGATCCACGATGGCAGCCAACAACAACACATCGATCTGGCGTTGCAGAGAATGTTCATCCCGTGGTGTTGTTCAGGACTTTTCGACTGCGACACACATGAAGTCGCATCTAGCGACCCACGGCTACGGCCCTTGGCGATGCACTGGCTGCAGCCACATTGGTCGCCGCAGGTACGTCTTTCAGATTGTGTGTTCTTCAATAACTCCTAAGCCTTGCGTAGAGAAGCAATCACTGCTCACCAACGTGTATCCGGAGAAACCGGAACAGATGCGGGTGCGTTTAACGACCCTGCTTTAAGTGGTCGCATCAATCTCGAGGCACAAGCATGTCGCACACCTCACAGTGCCCCCTGGAGTGGTTCCAGTGCCGTTCCTCCTCCAGATGCCACTGCTCTCGCCGCCGCCCGAGCCGCTGCCTCAAACCAAGCTCCCAAGCCGGCCACCACAATTCCCATGCCCCTAGGATTGATCATCGCAGAAACCGTCAACGCCATCATGCCGATGGTAAACTACCTGGGTCAGATGCAAGACCAAGAACATCATCCAGACATTAAAGTCTGGATTATGCTCCTCCAGACCCGTTTGAGCCGCATTGAGGATGCCCAAAGTTTCTTTGAGGTCGCTCTCGGACTCCGCCGTCTCGCTGAGATTGTGGTGAGTCGTCGCACTCATCTAACCACTGAGCGCGAAATTCTCGCCCTTGAATCTACCATTCGTAGGGTCGAAGAGCTCAGAGTGGATGCAGAGAGAGAGCGCTAAGCTAGAGAAGAGAGAGTTGATTGACAAGAGAGGGAGAGTTGGCTGGTGAAAAGAGAATTGGGATAAAGAAAAGTTCTTTTGGGATCGACTGAGCATGGTAGTCCGATTTTGGGTTAACCCTCAAAAATCAGAAGGTCCATCAGGAGTCTTTCCCTATCGTACGTAAAAGCAGATTGAATTAACACCAAAGTCCAAGATTGGTAGAAGCTAGAACGGTTGAGATTGTTCCTCGTTCGTAAGCACTCGTCTGGGTGGGCCGCCACGACTTCCATCTCCAGGCATGATAGGCGTAGCACTTTCAGCCCACTTCCACTTCTCCTTTTGCTCTGCTGATGCTACTCCCTCGAAGCTGTCGACGAAGTATTGACCGAGAATAGGCAGAAATTTGAACGCACTGATGATTGTTAGCAAAGGTTCCTTGCAAGAAGAGATAGGGTTAACTTACTGCCCGCTACCACCAGTCGCAACAAAGAGGTTCGAGTACTCAGGATGGTAGTCGACGATAAAGTCACCCTTGGGCGTATCAGTATACCAGCACAGTCTTCTCCTTGAGAACGGACGGTCTTTGAACTTTGGCAGAAAGAGCGCAAGTCCATCTCGCAGAGCTTGCTCTGCATCTGGGGGTAAGTAGTCAGGCTGCGACGCTACGCTTGGTGCTGAATATGGAGTGGAGTTCGATTTATGTGTAGTTTCGAAGCCATATCCATGTCTTGCCATCTTCAGGATGTTATCGCCGGGGGTGGGAGGGAAAGCAAACCAGCCGGTACTTAGGTTGATCATGACTGGGTTCTCTCGCATCTCGTCGGCTTCTTCAGGGGTGAGCTGCATATAACCAACTGGTTGACCAGTGGAGATAAAGCGGTTGCCGGCTCCGATAAGATGTGAGGTCCACGCTCCAGTAGCCACGATGACGATGTCTGCAGACAAGACCTTTCCATTCGCTGTTCGTACCCCTGTGATTGTCTTGACACCTCCAGCCTCGGACGTGATGAGCTCTGTGACAGTGCCACTGCCGCCTGACAGGAATGTAGCTCCAGCTTCTTTGCATAACTTGGCCAGATGCTCAATACTCTTTGCAGCGTCCACCCATCCAGCATCCAGATTGCAGTAGCCACTGGTCTGCGACAAGTCGCCGTGGATGCCCGAGTACCTCTCGTTCACTTCCCTTCCAGTGTAGGGCCAGAGATCAACCTTGGCACCGATATTTTCCAGATTACTTTTTGCTTCTTTGAGATATGCGTTGCCAAATTCTGTCCCAGCTTGAGCACAAAGCAGACCGCTGCGATAAAAGAATGGTGCGAAATCCTTTTGCCACCCTGCTAGAGCCTCCATGCCCATTTTTGCGTAGAACTTGTCCGCATAATCTGGTCTCACGATGCGAGATATATCGACTGAGGAGCCATCAGGTACTGGTGGGACATGGCGGTCCAGGATTGTAATGTTGCTGTATCCGCGACGGCTGAGCTCCAAAGCTGTTGAGAGACCGAAGATACCGGCCCCAACGATGAGTATTTTCTGTCCTTTGTCCATTTTTTCCTTTGTGTTGATTTCAACAACCAAGCGATATACCGAAGAGGATTCCGAAACAAAGAAAGAGAAGTCGAGAACTGCTTTCGAGGTAGGCCTCAAGTTGTCAAGTTCAGGGCGTGGGGTGTGGACTCGTGTCGGAGCCGGCCCGTCTTTCGGAAGCGGTCCGCCGCTCAACCTCACTCGCTTCTGCAGGCGAGACGACATGCGATAGTAGACCTATCAAGCGCAGAAAACAATACAAAACCAGAGATGAATCTATAGAGGTGTCTTAAGAAATTTTGATTTTGATCGGCACTACTTCTCTTCTGAAAACATTGTGTACTCTGATGGATATGCTTACACAGACTTCAGCAGATGAAGACTTCACATTCGAGAATCTCTGCCGAGAACACAAGCAGATTCGCCCACTATCAAAACTTAGAGCAAGAAACGTATTGGATCATCTTTTACAAGGGTGCTCCTAGAACAAACTCCAATACAGACAGTTCAATTTCCCAAGAGCACTATGCATCATGTCATCACGAATCACAGTAAACATCCAACCTCATATAGAAACGGCGATGATATCAGCCATAGAAAGGCACAGTGTTTTTCATATTGTAGACATACCCAAAGAAAGCATTTCGGATGCCATGTCTCGGTGGATGCTTCCTGATCCCTTGCAGTATTGCGAATATGTACATTGGGACCCATTGAGACAATTCAAGTAGGAAATCTAACAAGCGTTTAACTTCGTGGTCGTGGACCCGATCTCATTGAAACTGTGAAAGCTAGGTGCCACAACTTCACTTTCTTAATTTCGCGTCACCGCATCAATAGCTCGAAAATTCGCTGCGGCTCGCCATCACATCACCACCGACCTATCATTCTCTCCTCCCCTTTTCCTTCTCCACCTCCTCCACCATTACCAATAACAACAACAACAATGGTTTCCCTCTTCTCCTGCCGTCCCTGCCTGCTGTCGGGAGTCCGCAAGGACTTCCGCAGTGCGGCCCACATGAAGTCCCATCTGGGTTCGCCGAGTTTCCACAACATGGGTCCTCTGGTTTGCACCCATCCAGGCTGCCAGCGTCGCTCGCAGAGAGCGTATGTATAACAAAGCTTGATGCTAGATTGTGCCATGTCTAATGGAGTCCATGCAGTGACAAAAACAACTCGAACCACGACGCGGGCGATGGTTTCCACGATGCCCAGTGGACCGTAGACCCAGACCTGGCTAGGGATCTGGCAGCAGAGGTCGAGAACTGCCGTATCTCTGCTCCTCCTACCCCTGTCGCTCCTATTACTACTATCACTCTCGCTGCCGACCCTGACTTGGATCCCGTTGGCGTAGCAGAACCCCCTGTCGATGGTCCCGTTCTCGCCTCTGCACCCTCTTCGCAGGAGGAAGATGAGGATGGCGGCGATAACGACGACGATGGCGAAAACAACTTTAACAACAACGATAACACTGACGACGAAGACGACGAGGACGAAACCAACAACAGCAGCAGCAACAATGCTGATGAAGAAGACGACGAGGACTACGACAAGTACGAAAACAGAGTTGTCAAGGTCCACGGCGTCCTTCTCAGGGAGGAGGTATTCGAGGTCCTGCAGGAAATTGTCGACGACCTCGCTGTCCGAGGTCTGGACGATGGCCTCGAGGACATCAAGACCTCTCTCTTCGACCTGAGAGTGATTTGCAGCGTCAGAGATCTTCTCACCATGATCAGGCGTCTACGCGTCATCTGCTCTTCCTGTGAGCATCGCAGAATGCTCAAAGTTGTGTAAGACCACCGAATACATCAGAGGCATGAAAAATACTAATACGTAAAAGCAGCGCCGAAGACATCAAGAAGACTTTCTACCTGCAACTCAATTGAAGTCAAAGAATGAAGGGTCACAAGATGGGGAGATCATCACAGGCAGTAAAAAGAACGAAGTTCGGGTGAAGATAATTGGGCAGCCTGATAGAATACACTCGTGCGCAATCAGAGATCAAAGGCCGTAAAACATGCATACCTCAAACCCATCCACTCGATTCGTTGAAACAATAGTACATATCTACTTTCAAGTCTGTCACTGGTCTGTGGCCAAATCCCATCATCATTGACACTGCACTGCACCGAATCATCACAACACTCGCCCCGTCTTCAAGTTTGAGATCTGTGAGAAGGCGCAACGATACAATTCGCGTAATGCTCATTACCGATTCTCCAAGTGAATGTGAACGAGCAAAGATCTTCGCTTACCTCGGATATGACAGTCGCACTCCAAACAACTGCCGTCATATTTTCGCGCTTCCTCATCAACCATCCGTCACTTCCACCTACTCTCTTGACAACACAAAGATCATCGCCAAGCGCGTTCCCGCTTAGCTTTCGTCACTTTCGAAAGATCTCATCTTCCTTTCGTTCATCCAACTGTCGGCGTAACGCGCAGGATAATGCACACTATCGTTTTCTATCCTACATCTAGGTTCGTCTTACCCAGCTGATTCGCTTGAACATGCTCAACACGACCAGGCTCCCATACTGATGATCTCAGGTCATTGTCTCCAGTCTACTGGAGCCTTTTGTCTCTTCGCTCGGCGGCACTTCGATGCTGAGCTGGAAGAGTTGGTGTTGTGCCTGCTTCGAGACTTCCACGGCAACAGCAACTCTGATCAGCTCGTCAAGATTGCCAAGGTTCTGGGTACCGAAGATCGAGGCTCTCATTAACGAACGTGTCAACGAGTCGAACGAAGACGCTCTCACTAAGACCGCACTCCAGACCGAGCTCGAAATGGTTAGTCGCTTCCTCTGTATGATTGCTTTAGGACTGATGTCATCCAGGCCAAAGAGTTCTCTGCCACCAGCGCTACTGTCATCAAGACATCGGAACCACGACATCGATCGCCAATAACCTTCTTGGTTCTCCAATGCTCCTACAGAGCAACTCGATCCACCGACATCCATGGTCGTGGACCGGGTCCAGGTACGTTCATCGCCCTCGAGAGTTGCTTTCGTGCGTTCCACATTAACCATAACACTGACGAACAACACAGGGGGTGACTGCAAATCTCGACGACCTTTACCAATCTTTGACACCACGCATCTTTTGGCAAACTCCGCTCGCGCCAGTTCGGAGACTTCAGCGCTCTCCAGGAGTCCACCTGCGTTGACGCAGGCGAGGATGGTCTCGGTGCACGTGGTCCAACCTCAACATTGCTCATATCATCAACGACAGAGATGATAAGGTGCTGAAGCAGACTATCGAGCATCTCCGGGCCGATCTTCCTGGTGAAGCCGAGATCAGTCAGATCGAGGCCGACATCACCAAGATGGTTGAAAGGGAGGAAGCCGTCAAGGAGGAAAGTGCTGCCAATGGTACTCAACATCACCAATATCAAGTCTACGACGATCCAGCTAATTTCTCTCCAAGACTTGGACTCGCCGACCTCAGTCAAACACCTACCGCTGTTCCACAAACCAAATGGTTCTCTATGAGTATCTCTTCCAGTTTGTCTACTGCTTGCTCTTTTCCAACAACACGGCCAGGTCCGCTTACTCCCAATCTCAGGAAACCATCTCCAGCTTCCTGGGGCCATGGGACGTTGACGCTCCGCAGCACGTCCATCTGGTCATGGAATACTGTCAGATACCCGATCCAGCTGCATTCATGAAAGGCAGAACCTTTCCTCGTCGCCAGTCAACATCTCACATAACACTCCGCTGCAATTCGCGTAAACTTTGTTACTTTTGCTATAACCGGTAAACCTTCGCGGCGATCTACTCTTTGGAAGCCCAGCGCTTTTGATTGCTCAAGTACACTTCATCTTGACCATCTCTGACGCTTCAACTTCCAAATCGCTCAATGCTCCGCCGCTCTTCACGTACTTCGCCGCAACTCGAGATCCAAGATGTGCGAAATCATGGGCCTGCGCATGCAGATCAAGGGTACGTTCTCTATCACAAGCTCTTCACAGCGTTAATGATACTAACAGCTACGATCTAGAGAACATAACCGCCCTCCAGTCAAACTTGATCGAAACTGGATGGTTGCTCTACTGCGAGAGCAAGTCCAACGATGTCTCCAACAAGAACGGCTCTGGTGATATCATCAACCCCGATGACCAGATCTACACCAAGTCACTTGCCAACGGAGTCCACAAGTCCAAGGAAAACTACTACGCCGTTGTCCTCTCTCTTTCCGAGCGCTTCGGTATGAATGGCATTCGCATCTCCAAGGACTCCAAAACCTTCAACAAGAGTGGCACTGGTGATATCATCAAACCTGACGACCAGATCTACACCAAACCCCACAACGCCAAACAAAAGTGACTGGGTTTCAGTGAGTAGCTCTTTGTCTTCTGCCAACGATCAGGTCACTAACTAGCAGCTATAGTAAAGACATCTACCGTGCTAGTATAAGCAAACCGTACAACGCTCCGCTGTAACTCACGTCAATCTCACCGGCTCAATTCTGGTCACCCAGGGAAGTTTTCTGGAACGCTATCAACTCATCTTCAGGATTGCATCGTTACACTGCTTGCTTATGTGAATGTTTACCTGTCCATCATCAGCTCCTTTGGTAAGTTATGTCCTGGACATGGTCTTGATGCGTCAACTGACACCGTTCAGGACCTGCTGGTGTTGATTTCACCAGCCTCCCAGCCCATTACGTCTTGGAGACCAGACCTCGCCAGAACGCCACCGCAAAGCACTCCGCCAAACAAAACTACAGCTCATTGTCTTCTGTCACCGATCAGGTCACTTACAGATATCAGTACATAGATCTATCGTGATAGCATGGACAAACCGTTCAACGCTCCGCTGTAACTCACGTCAATTCCACTGGCTTACCCTTTGTTAGAATTGCTCCCTACAATGTGCTTGCTTGTGCTTTCATGATTCTTATCGACATCTCATCCAACGCTCCGCCGTGACTCGCGCAGACCCTTGACTCTCATATCGGGCACGGTTGTACTTTTCTCCCAGTAGCCAGAATCCAATATAACGCTGCGCTTCGATTCGTCCATTTTCCTACCACCGACACTACTCGCGAAATCCTTCTCGCTTGCACTCTTTCATTGTCGGTGAATATCTCATGGCGCCGTTGTGGAGACACTCTCTCATTACCGTCCCGGGCTCTAGTAAGACTTCGACTCCACTGCTCAACACCGTCATGGTACCAGAAGGTGAAACGAGGTTTTTGCCTCCACCAAGAAAGGCGCAGAACTTTATATGGCCAAAAGACAACCCCGGCACTCCCGATCGGCTGACGTTCGAATCCGTCAGAGAGCTTTGCATTTTCTTGACTGCTCACTCTTTGTTCGCAGAAATGGTTGCTTCAGGCCGGCCTTTCTCGTGAATATTCTCTCCATGTCTTATTTGAACAGCTATTTCCTATAGACCAAACCTACATTCACACCGAGATGGGCAACTACAGCCAGCTATTTCTGCTGACCGCAACATGACCAAATGTGCCTCCCGTACTGCACATGATCCACTACACTGTGTACGATGACGAAAGAGATAGGCTCTAGCATGGTAATCGGAGGAACGGCAGGAAGGATGAGTTGAGCGACAGACGAAGGAACCATGTTTAATGCCCTTTTCAAAGGGCATGCGAGAGAGCTCTGATAAGGGCAAGATGCATTGTGGAGACTCAGGCGCATATAGCAATTCCCCCCTACAGACAACAACGCACGATCACGAGTTGAAGGTTGGAGTGGGCAATGTAATGTTGTGTTTGACGTGTTTGGCTGGCTTGACCCGTCATCCGGCCTCTGGAAATCCCGCTTGTTTGTGTCACGCCCACGTGCTCCATGTCAAAGCAGGGAGTTTTCTCGATCAACCCGCAACCACCGTCTTCCCCATCCCGAATAACACGACAAACTTCCTACCCCTCACCATGGACCCCTACAGGATGTCTACGAATACGTTCAGCGCTGCAGGAACGATTCGAGGAGAGCCTATGTCTCTCCAAGCGCGCCTCCAAAAGCGCATCAAGGACTCGGTTTATGACTTCGACAACGTCCCCGAGGCAACCGATAAGATTTTGCACTTCATCAACCAAAACAACACCCCTCCTACCCTGTTCTACGACATTGCAGACCGCCTAAACAGCTGTCTGTCTGAGATCCACTACATGGCCAGCTGGGAGATCGTGACTCGTGGACCAGGTAGTCGCTTCGGCCAGAGCCTCGAGCAGATCAAGTGCGCCTGTCCCCTCGATCCATTTGACAGAGAAGCCGTACTCGCGCCGCTCAAGGATTTGATGGACGTGTACGAAGAGTCTTTGCGTTTGAGTCATGAGCAAATGGTTGAAGAGCATACCTACCTCAAATACCCGGAGGAGGAGGTCGGCTCTTGTGGATGGTGGCACGGCAAAATCTCCCACTACTACAATTGTCTGGACCGCCTTAACTTTATGTAAGTACGCAAGTTGCTTTTGAGCCGAACTTTGAGGTCGCTGACATCTTTCCAATAGCAAAGCCAAGATTCAAGAACTCATGTGAGTATCGAGTGTCTAGAATGGACACGGTACAGACACAATTGGGCAACCACACAAAGAGCGTCCATTCGGACAACTCACAGAAGGGACTGTGGTGGAAAGTTGATTGTACAAGGGCACCAAACCTTTCAGTGGAAGGGGAAAGCATGGTTATCATTGACCTCGGGCGTCAGTATGAACGTTTTCAGGGGTAGCCATGGTAGATAGCGAATCAACCGCTCGTAACCAGAAAGCCAAGAGCCAACACTTGAACAGACTCACGAAGAACACAAATCTAAGGTCGTATAAGGGAAATCGACAGAATATCACCGTCGCTCGGCGGGTGGTCAAAGCTTGCCAGTGGTCGACAACGAGGTTTTGCACACGCTCGCGGTTTGTTTGCGTTTCATCTTGTTCACACCTCGCGTCTTGATCGTAGAACTCTTCCGCTTCCAGATTGAACACACCAAAGACGTAAGTACCCCATTGCTCAATCATTGCACACCTGCCTCTCACGGTTGCAACTCACACCCACGCTTGTTCTGAACACCAACACTGACGTTGTGCAGTAAACAAGATGGCACCAGCCGAACCTATCGCAGGCAGCGCTGCTAGCAATCTCCCTGACAGCACTCACACCGACACCATCACCCTTGATGAAACTCCCGGCCGCGTTCAAGATACTGTAAACGCCGTGACCAAGTCCTCTGACGCACCTGGAAGCACTCTCCACCACACCGCTGTCGATACCCCTGATGAGCCCCAGGTCACCTCTGAGGCTGATGCTGCCATGGCGGCCAAATGGTCGACTATGAACATCGACGAGAAGCTGGCCGCGATGGATGCCAGAAACAAGGCCTTTACCGTCGTAGCCCGCAAGTCTGGAGGCCAACGCGAGCCCACCCCCGAGCCTGGCCCCGTACACGAGGATGACCAAGAACTCTTCGAAAAGCTGGATAGGCGCATGGCTGCCTTGAAGCTGCAAGTCGAGAACCTGAGCAGGTCGTTCCGTGAAGCCAAGGACGGCTCTGTCGAGACTGGTGACTCGTAAGTTCTTCTGGTATCTCCGAATCGTTAATCTTGATGCTGATCATAAGAGTAATAGAGACGAAGTCTGATTGCCAACCTCTCGTCAAGGAGGTCTCGTACTGGCTTCTTGTGATTGTAAGATCCCACACCCTCACCACATATTGTATGAAAAGGTTACTGATCTGGACACCTTACAGGAAGGTCCCAAATTGTCCTGGAAGAAACGGAAAGGCAGGTTGTCTTTGTGCGCCTGTTTCTGGTCCTCTGCCTCCTTTCTTGCTATGGAGGCACATACCACAGTATGTTCAGTACCTGCATGGTTTCAAGACTGGATGTTATACTGATGATTCAAGCTAGACACTTTTCTCATGCAGCGTTATGCTTGGGAAGAACGCTACTGCTTGTCGAGCTGTTGAAAGTACCATTCGACGTCGATATAGAAGAAAGATTCGCCGGAGCACAAGTAGAAGCAAGAAATTTTGAAATCGCTCTTCATTGCAATACGAGTTCCTCTCTTTCTTGAATACAATAATCCATCCGACTACACAAACTGACTGTCATCTTTCGATGATGTATCAGTAAGCTTTTTACTACGAATTCTGCAAGCGAGAATAAATCTCGGAAGAGTCCGCCATTCGCAACGACGGGGACTTTTAGCAGCTTCCTATTTCCCACCGACATCCTGAAGTCAAGTCGTGCTGGCGTCAGCATATGGATCTTTCGGTGCTACGTTGAGCGTCTTTAGAAAATTGAGTCCGATATCAAAGCTTGTCAATGATCTGTAGTCATAGTCAAAAGGTACAAGAGCAGACTTCTCTCACGCGTCCCGAGCGCGTCCCTGCTCAGCTTTGCCAGGCAATGATGCAGTTCCGTGCTGATGCTCACATACAGATTTTTCGTACACCATGTCAAGTGTGACATGTCTGCGTTGTCATTCGAGAAAGACTAGGGTAGTACTTCTGCGACATGCGATTCGACGCACTTGAACTGATACTACTTAGTGCTCAGGCTACCCCGCTTGCGAAAACTGTCGCTATAGCAATGTAGAGTGCCAGCCTTACACTAGGAGGCGGAGAGTCGATAATCAAGAGTACGCCCTGTTTTGAGACCGATTCGAACGAGCGTTGCAGGTTGACAAAAACAAGGACACTTAGGAAACTGCAACAACGAGTTCAATGGCTTGAACAACAGATATATACGAAGACTGGCCTGGATTGTATTTCTATCGCGACTGGAACTGATCTAAACTTCGTTCAGGAGAACTTGGACATGATGAATGGAGCCGGGCAACAAGCCCTATCGGGCACGCCCGATCAAGTCAGCTTAGAGCACAACACAATTCCGCGAGAAATGGCTCAAGAGCCTTCAAGAGATGATGACAGTTTTTCGGCCGCTATTTCTGCTCCCGAGATCAGTATGCTTGCCCTCAACGCTACAGGGGAGACACGATATCTAGGACCTTCGAGTGGTGTACCGCTTGCCAGCCACGCAGCCGCAACAGCCAGGTCCTTGGTTCCGTACGGGTCATCAACGCAAACCAATGCTTCTGCCACTTCAAGAAATGAAGGTCAGTCTCGACCGATTATTATCTTGACGGATCAGGACAAAGTCCAGGATGAGGCAGAAGTAGACATTCTCATGCTTTCTTATCAGACTTGGATCCAGCCCTTGTATCCTTTGTACGAGATGGAGACTCTGTGCGCGTCAATGCATGAAATGCGAGAGCAGGAAGCCGCAGGTATCCCGAATCCTGATCGGACGTCCAAGTGCAGTTTGCAGATGGCCGAGTATTACCTCGTTCTCGCATTAGGAGCTATACATCACGGCCGTTTGACAAACCAATGCCGCGTAGACACAGACGATCTGCGAAGCCAATCGGGACCAAGAAGAGATCCGGCTCGGCTTTACCTGAAGTCGCTGGAATACTTCAATACCTATTCTGGATGGCTTCCTTCCAGCATTCCGATGATTCGGGTCATTCTCTTGATGTGTATCTACGGGTTCAATGGCAAAGTAGGAAACAGTCAATGGCAAATGGCTGGCTTTGCTATGAGAGTGAGTTTCGCAACTCCGGACAGCAGTAACATGCTAACGATACTAGATGGCTATTGAGATAGGTTTGCATCAATCATCAAGTACTCTGCAAGTGACCGAATCGGAAGCAGATGAGAGAAATCGCGTTTTCTGGACTGCGTACATCATTGAGATTATCCTCGCGTACAACCTCGGACGGCCGCCTTCTATCGTGGAAGAGCATATTACTGCCAACATACCAGACACTTCTTCCACAATGACAATCTGTCTTCATCACATCAGACATCGACGGATCCAAGGCCGTATCATTGCAAAAGTGCACGGTGCAGCTCGGAAACAACAGGACTTGTTTGAGGTAGACGAACAAGATGTCATCTCCGGCTTGCAAGCCGAACTAGATCACTGGAAAATGACGTTGCCAGACGCATATGATCTCAGTCCGACTTCAGGTTATCCTAGCAGGTATCATTACGCGTCACGATGTGTCCGTTCAACATGGCTGATCATGTATAGGTATTGGGAGCGACTTTACAACGGTACTACCTTCGTGCTTCACAGAGCAAGCCCCTTGTGCTCGAGCCCTCCTGCAACCTCGCTAGAGAAGTGTATACGATCAGCAGCAGCTTATGTCGATGACATGATCGATGTCATTCGTCACAGTCGGGTTGGGCTATCATGGATGCTTGTCCAAGGTGTTCTGTTTGCCGGCTTGACGATGTTGATCACTGCAAGAACCAATTTCCATAAGCTTTTACCGCTTACGGGTCTCCAATTCTTCCTCGCCGACTTCCCAGCCTGGGTGCGGAAGTGCGCGATATGTCTTGCCGTGATGAACGAACGCTGGAACGAGACGCTTTTATCGACGCTCGAGTCTCGCTTTGAGACACTGGTGAATGACACATTGAGATTCATCTCAGCCAACATATCGACTTCTCTTCAAGGAAACAATCTTACTGGACAGACAAGTACGAATGACAACAATTTGGCGACGATCGTGGAAGACCAAAATGCCTCTCAGACCCAGACGTGGCCTATCGATGACGGGTTGTGGAACGAATCAGCCTACATGGACTTCGCAATGGGAAACGACTGGCTCATCTCGAATGAGGCTTGGGAACTCCTTGGTACAGACAATATGACAGACTTATAATTGTCACTATGGAAGTATTGGCTCATGAGTGCAAGAGCCATGACCGATAACAGATGTTCGAAATGGGTGAAGTTCAGGATTCGGCGCCGAGACGATGACCGTTGGTCCATCTTCCGACCGGAGATTGAATCGCCGACGGCGTTTCAACACCCGACGGCCACTTCAACGCCGAGATAGCGCGACACACCCGTGCGGTATATAGCGTACATCAGTCTCATGCCTATCCTACTATTGTCACCAGCGCGTTGCTAACCAATCTCCGCCTTCGTTCCAAAATATGACCAGTCCAGGGTCCCAGCCGCGATGGCTCGAAATCGCAACAAGAAAACGCAAGCTCCAGCAAGCGGCGCTCATCTCCTTTGTTGAGAGTCATCCAATTCCTGCAGCTTCCACTTTACGTGGTTTTCTTGTGGACGTCAACGAGACCTCTAAAGCTGTAGCTGACGGTAGCATCTCTTGCTCGGATATTGTCACCGCATATTGTCATCAGTGAGTGAGCCCAATCCAAAGTAATCTTCTCATAAGAATATTGACGATTTGGAAACAGAGCTGCTTTGGCTCACAAGAAGGTACGTCTCAGAAAACAAGACCATTTCTTCAAATCGTTTGACACATCTCGCAGGCCAACTGTCTAACAGGCAAGCATATTGCCATCGTTCGCAAAGGTTATTTCTAACCATTGTAGAAATTATGTTTGAAGACGCACTCGTGCGTGCAAGGCAGCTCGACCAATATTACCAGGAGAACAAGCGACCGATCGGCCCTCTTCATGGTATTGTCATGACTCTCAAGGATCAGTTCGACGTCAAAGGTTACGACAGCACG
The DNA here is from genome assembly GCA_024195555.1 of Aureobasidium sp. EXF-12298. NCBI lineage: Eukaryota > Fungi > Ascomycota > Dothideomycetes > Dothideales > Saccotheciaceae > Aureobasidium > Aureobasidium sp. EXF-12298. The sequence goes on along the minus strand of SWBJ01000081.1, from coordinate 67,257 downwards.
CTTGGTTACTGTGGAAGGGCGTTTCAGCCAGCTCAGCAGAATGCGCTTCTGGTCGACATACTTCAGGACCTTGGCGCTATCTTCATCGCAAAGACAAACATCCCTCAGAGCATCATGTGGTGCGAGACTGAGAACCCTTTGTGGGGTCTGACAGTCAACCCCAACAACCCGGAGCTTACTCCAGGAGGATCCAGTGGTGGAGAATCTGCAACACTCGCAGAGATGGGGTCTATGGTAGGCTGGGGTACGGATATTGGTGGAAGTATTCGTATCCCTGCTCACATGATGGGGTTGTACGGGCTGAAACCAAGCCACGGTCGCTTCTCATATGATCGAGTGAGTGTGAGTACAGAAGGTCAGGGCCACGTCCCGTCTGTCACTGGACCTCTGGCACGAAGTCTCGCATCTCTACAAAAAGTCAGTAAGGCTGTCATTGATGCGCAATCATGGAACGACGATCCTCAGATCGTCCCTATTCCCTGGCGTTCTGATGTATTTGAAGATATCCAGCGAAGACCTCTAGTCATCGGGTTGCTTATCGATGATGGCACCGTCAGAGTTCATCCTCCGATCCGTCGGGTGCTAGATGAAGTGCCCAACAAACTTCGCAGTGCTGGTCATGAGATCGTACAGTGGACTCCAGAGCATCATGCTGAATGCATCGAAATCATGGTAAGCTCTCATTAAATTCCATTTGGCAGGTCGACAATTCTGAACCACAACAACAGGATAAATACTACACTGCAGACGGAGGTGAAGACATCATAAGAGATGTTTCTGTTGCTGGAGAGCCTTACGTCCCTCATGTTGACGCGCTCATCAAAAGAGGCTCGGCAATCTCTGTGTATGACTACTGGCAACTCAACAAACGCAAGCACGCCATGCAAAGGGCTTGCCTGGCGAAGTGGAAGAACATCCGGTCCCCGACCACCAACAAGACAGTCGATATTCTGCTTGCGCCAACCATGCCGCACGTGAGTGTTCCTCACAGATCCTGCAAATGGGTTGGCTACACCAAGATCTGGAACTTCCTTGACTATTCCGCTCTGGTTATGCCAGCTGGGCGAGTGAACAAGGCTGTGGATATGTCATTAGAGGACGAGGAAGTTCGATCGTACGTTCCTCGCAACGATATTGACGGATTCAACTGGGCATTGTATGACCCAGTCAAGATGCATGACTTGCCGGTCAGCGTACAGATTGTTGGACAGCGTCTGGAGGAGGAAAAGGTTCTTGGTGCTGCTGCCATGATTGAAAAGGTCCTGAACACGGCGTGAGATCTTTTGTAAATATGACTTTCCGTCCTCTTCACATTAGATGCTATAACTCAACATTTCAGTGTTCTGAGAACCATACTTGGTCGATTATGAAAATTGAGAATTATATTTGCTCAACAATTTGGCCAACCCCACAACGTTGCAGCTACGAATTGCTTGATGAAGCTTGAAATGGTCTAAGGAATTTTCTCTTGTTTAGAGCATTGCACTGTTGACATACTGATGACTGCACCGCCCTTCCACTTGTCGTTCGGGTCTGGTCTCTGATTGCCTATGCACCCGCGTGATCTTGGAGTGAAACTTGATTTCTCTGACATCTACAATCTCGATACCCATCACACAAACTGCAACAGCATCGATTAGACTACCATATCCATCTCCGGGCTCAACAATCTCGCGCAGAGATCACTGTCAGCTGTTGCACATAATGACACGTCCAATCCCTCACACTTCAAATAGCCTTCAGCTTATCAACTGCTGCTGCAAGAGCCGAGAGGGCTTCTTCCAACATAGGCAAGTGTATTTCCTTTCCCTGCGCAGATGCTTCCAGCAGATCATACCCTTTCTCATATTTTTCCTCCTCATTGGCAAAGTACAGATAGCTTGTCGCCATGCGCAGTCGAAAGCGGCCACCAATGAGACCCACATCTTCTTCACCAAATGCAGAGCCTGGCAAAGCTGCAATCCCACACGTATTGACAAGCCACTTGGAAAGCTCAGAGCTGGTATGAACGCCGATCTGAGCCAGCTGGGCTGCGTATGGCTGGAAGGATGGGTAGACATAGAAAGCACCAGAAGGTTTTGCTACTTTCAGGCCCAGAGCACGTAGTCCTTCATACAGTTTTGTTGTGCAGAGGGCGTGTAACTTGCAGACTGACTTGCGGTATTGGATCATGTGCTCGGAGGTTGAGAATGCTTCTACGGCAGCGTGCTGCGAGGGAGAAGAAGCTGCAGACCAGCACTCAGACGCATAAGCTAGGAGTACTTTTAAGAGCTTGTCTCCAGCCTCGGACTTGGGACAGATTGCGTATCCTACACGCCAACCACCTGCTGAGTACGTCTAGAACCAGATCAGCACACAGTAAACCATTTATGGCAACCAAAATTACCTTGGAGAGACCGCCAGTCATCACGATGGGAGCGGTCGACACATCTGAACTAGTCTGTTGCAGTGGGCTTGCGCAACTCGATTCGCCATCGAAATTGATGTCTGAGTATATCTCATCTGAGATAAGCAAGACTTGCTTGGCCCTGCAAAACTCAACAATGACCTTTGTGTTCTCTGCAGAGAATGTCTGACCCGTAGGATTCGACGGACTGTTGATCAACATGATTCTAGGATTGCCACCCGCAGTGACGGCTGCCTCATACGAGTCTTCCAAGGCTTGTTCTGTTTCTGATTAGCCAGCAACTTGGAGAAAAGATTTCCACGTACTTGTGATGGTATGACGGTCTTCTTCGTCAGTCTCGACCCAAAAAAGTCGTTTGTTCGCATGCTTGACTTGCGGTTCATAGCTCACCCAAGAAGGTCTTGGAAGCAAAACATCACCTTGCAGCACGTCAAAGAGAGCAAACAGCAAAACTTTGGAGCCAGGAGCGACGATGACTTGATCAGCGCTGATATCGAGCCCAAGTCGCTTGGAGTTGAAGTCAGCAATTGACTACAATAAAATCATGTTAGCTTTGGTTCTCGAAACCGTTTGAACTTCGTCACCAACCTGACGTAAGGAGTGCAGGCCCGCGACAGGCATATAGCTGGTTGAACGGGAGCATCGTTCATGAACGGCCAACACTTCCTTCTGTATTGGGAATGTTGCCTCGCCGAAGCCAAGATGAACCACCTTTCTTCCTTGAGCCCGCACAGCTTCTACTGCTTCGTTAATCTCCAACGTGGGAGAGAGTTGCAGCTGGGACGCAGCAGGGACAATTAGATCTTGCATGGTAATGTTGACTGGGGATTGCGGTTTTCTGTTGAGATTAGCAGCAATCAACACTGGCCTGATCGCATCTTATACAGTATGGGTGACCTCTCACGGTGCTTGATGGCCGTCGGAAATATATCGCCGTCGGCGTTTATAACGCCGGACAATCCATACAAGTCGGAGTTGTCGAACAACCCGACGATTACGAAAACGACATTCCCCTCACAGTATCCGAGAACTTTGCATCGTCTCCAAGTGTGCAATGACAACGTTCCCCTTCTCAAAATACATATACCTTCTCTTATACCCGAAGTGGACCTACTTGTTCAGCAGGACATACTGCTGATGTCCCAGTTCCGTACATAGTCCACGGTCTCTTGATGCCTATAATTACGCAGGGTGATACCTCGATCTAGCTGTCCATTCGTTGAAGAACTTGGGAAGTAGGCTGTCTCTGTGAATGGCCTTGCAGTTTCGTCAACTTGTGTGATCACATATCACACACTGAAGAATGTGTTGCTCTTTCCGGGAAAACACGAACCTCCAGGCTGGTGAGGAGCGATGTCGTTGGGGAGAACTTCTTACTCAGACGAGCGAAGTGTGTGGAAAGGCTGATACCAAAATGGACTCCTGATTTAGTTATAAGCTTGAGAGGCTGGTCCTTGAGTTCCAAGTCTAACGTTATGTCGATGGCATATTCGGGTCACTAACAGAACAGTCTGATCTTCCCATTGGAGCCTGGAGAGACTAGGATATCTCTGCGAGGAAGTCACTGGGCTCAGATCGCTTTGTTCATCTTGATTGTAGATCAATAGCTATCACTCAGTCTGGGATCGTAGCACTGCGTCGCAGATAATTTCTGGTGATGCGAATCTGGACGTCGTCTTCACTTCTTCCACGTTTGTTCACAACCTCGATCCTACTCGCGCAGTCACATTTATCTTTACTAACGCTCCCAGCACAACAAGAGTAAGTCTTTTCGATCTCAATCCTTACATCTTTCCCAATCGCTCATCTAACCTTCCATAGCCTTCGCCATGGCCAATCTCAAGAGAAGCAAGATCACCGTGGCCAAAAACGCCAATGCCATCAATGTCGCGCGTCCAGTGCGCTCCGGACAATCTCAACACTCCCACTCGCTAGTGAAGTCATTTCAGGCCTTTACCTACAGTGACCCTAGTCGTGAGACTGTCGCAGATGCACTGTCACATCTTTTACCTACTACAACCTCAGACCCAGCCACGACTGGAGACGCGATCGAAATCCAAGACAGTGACGAAGAGGCAGGACCACGCGGTTCTCCCCTCACTCCTGTGCCTTCTACTTCAACTTTAGTCGTTGAGGCAGACGCTACCGCCGGCGCTGAGATCAGTCCTATTAACGACACACTCACTCAGCAGCGTTCGCCTGTCACCAACAACCGCAAACGCAACACCAGCCCCTCCATACCTGTCACACCCTCTCCACGCCGTGTCAGAAAGAAGAATACCAACGCAAAGGCTCCTGGCCCCGGCTTGCTCGCCAACCTGGCCCGAAACATTGAAAACATCGACACTACTATTGCCGACGCCACTGAAGAGGACACCATTACCAACGGCTCCGCTCAATACCCAGTCTATAATGCCCTCGAGTCCACTGCTGATGACAAGGCGAGTGCCAAAGAGATCCTCAACAAGGCTTTGGCGATTGCTTCAACCCTCCTCAAGCGCCAGCGCGTCCTGATCCACGACTATGATGCGTTCGACATCAAGACGTACAGTCCCAGGGGCCACGTCGATGAAGGTACAGTTGCGCTGAGAGAGTTTACCGAGACTTTGAGAAATGGTCTGTTCGAGATGGAGGAATGCCTTGGTGAGCTTGCTTATCTGTGAGTCCCTTCCTCCCTTTTCGATTGTTTGTCTTGACGCTGACTTTTCGAAAAGAAGAAATGAGATGGACTCTTGAACTGTTGGTCAAATTCTTTCACGAGTCAACTCTCTGTGTTCGTAAGGCTCGCAGCAGGGCTGTCAAGCAGTACCAGGGTATGTTCAAGCGGCTCCGACTTGAGAAGGAGCAAGGAAAAAGTTGGTTTTGAGATCCTTTGTTTCTTTTCCCTTTGTTTCCTGGTCTCCAGAATCACAACAGCAGAGGCCTTTAGTTGCCTTTCATTCATCCGAAAGCCTTTTGTTACCTTCCATTGATCAAGCTTTTTCGTTCTTTATACTCCTCACAATCCCATTGTCTCCCCCAACCCACTCCCACCCAGCCGCCAACACTCAAGTCTCTACAAAACCCATCCCCGCTACCTTCAACCCGAACTCCATCATACACAGCTACATCAACCCAAACCAAAACACCGGCACCAACACACAAAATATGCAACCACATCGACACCACCGGACCTCCCTGTCAACAGTCGCCGCTCAAGACCCATCTGTAAAGTGTGTAGTTGTCTCCTCAGATGGGACTGCTTCAAGAACCGCTACTGGTGCTCTCGATGCGGTGCTTATGTCAAAGTGTGCTCTTGCTGCGGTGGCGCTTACAACAGTATCGACTGGTCTGCTCCTAGGTAAGTGGTGTGTAAATGTGAGTTGATTACTTATGGGTCTTTAGGCGTTTGGAGTTTTGGTATACCCAGAGTACTGGTGTTTTGGCAAATCAATCTATTTTCTTTTTCTTTTCAAGTATTTCTCTCGTATGCCTACTGTTTTACAGCTGTGATGGTGATTAGTTAATCGAGGAATGTGTTTTTAAAGCATCCAAGATAATCTCGCCTTTTAGGTGGTCTCATATCGTTCGTCCAATCCCTCGACGGCTCGCACTAATTTCATGTCTAGAACAGCACCCTCTTAAAGTAATAAAACTTCGATATTCTTAGTGGTCATTTTGATATCAATTTAGCATGGAAGTGTTCTCTTACATCTACATACTAGAATACTATGTTATCGGTCCTGCTAAGCTCTATCTTTAATCACATCCAGTTAGGTTAGAAAGCACTAGAGAGGCTGCTTTCTATTCCAATTCTATACTGTCGTGCAGCACACTGGTGAGAGCTGCACGTCTTGGAGGAGCTTTTCCTACTTTATGTAACCGACCAACGGATATCCGGATACTCGTCTTGATTCTGGTTTCTGGACTGTACAGCAGGAGGCAAAAAGTACAATCTCGTGGCCGCTGATGATTCGAGGATGAGAAGCTGACAGATACAAAACGCTACTTGCTCTGTCGAAGCAGATCACCATATCGTTGCGTCATATTTTGTATTAGTCGATTCGGACAGACCTCGAGATTTTCCCGGCATTCTGAATTGTCTGAGCTTGAAGACAATGTCGACAGCAGAGTTGGGCAACAAATGGATCTCCCAAGCCTCAGAATGGTGCGAGATTCGTCTTTCCGGGATGAACGCGTGCCAGTCTGTTTGATGTTCTCAACAAGGCTCTCATTGCTGAAACTGCCAGGCTTCATCACCAGTGCCCTGCGTATTCGAGCCAGTCATCCAGTCGAATTCGCTGTAAGCAAACCCAGTTCCAGTGTTTCCGAAAATATCCGTATCCGCAACGAGCACATCCCACATCATGTCGTCGAACCAGAAATTGTTCATCGCCGCAGCTCCATTCGGTGAGAGGCCCCATATGTCTTCCGTAATCATCTCCGAGCTCGGCACGGGTAGTTGAGCATCTCCATAGATGTCAATTGGATTGGGCTGACTGTCGGCAATGGTACCAAGATTCAGGAGGCCGTGTCGAGTCTGAGCGAGAGATCTTTGGTCGGCTCCTTCGCTGGCCAAGATCTTGCTCGCTTCGTATAATCGCGATACAACGTCATGGGACTTCTTCGCTGCGGCAGACCAGCGATTCATCCTTATGAAAAATTGTAAAGCTTTCTCGACCAGGCTTTGCCACTCCTCTACATCTCTCCGGTCGGAAAGTCCAGTACCCTCGCCAGCGATATTTGTGTCGTCTTCTGTCGTTTGGAGAGTCTCTCTGTCGTCTCCAAGCTGATGTCGGAGTTTGCCCAATGATGAAAAGATGCACACGAGCGGGACCATCACTGCTTGGTACCTAGAGTATCGTAAGCAAAAGATCTGGCAGATTCAAAGATATCTGCTCACATGAACCAAACGCCATTCCAGCCGGAAAGTAGATCTTCACGACACAAATCGCTGATATCTGCGATTGTTCGGGCTGCAACAGCCTGACATCGACCAACACCTACTTTCTCCTCTGCTGAGAGTTGGGTCTCATTCCCATCGCGTAATGCAGTAGCCAAAACGTAAGGCCGATGTAACAGTAGTCGGAGATTCTGATATCTCCAGAGCATAATAGTGCTTGGTGTCTCGAGTATCTCTCGAGATTTTTGTTGTTTCGATGACTTGTGCCGACGAGTTTCCAAGATGAAAGAAGTGTCACGTTTCAAAACAGGCGGTAGATCAGTATGCCATTGTAGCAGCTCTCTGTCAAGTCTATTCAGCTCGGAAAATGGTAAAAGTGGTGTGGCTGATAAAGCGTCTTGGATCTGAGCAGCGATTTTACAGAACGCGACATTATGCACCAGGGGCATGGACTTGACTGCCGCTGGGTCCGAGAAGTCGCTGACCTTTGTTTGTGTTAGCTGTGGCCTCTTGAATGTGGAGTTTTGTCTACCTATACTGACCTCTGGCACGTGGACTGTTATACCCCTGCTGGGTTGCCCTAATGAAGGTCTCCCAGTGGTCGTGCTATACCGCATCAGACATACGTTGAATAATTATGACCAGTCAACTTACTTCGCCCAGGTGTCGAGTACATACAAGCTCCACCATGTCCGTCGTCTGACATCGGCAGACATGACTTTGTGTATCGAGTTTCCCTTAGCGGGGCCTGTATCAGTATATTCTCGGTGTAAGCCCAGTACAGTGGCTTGACGTAACGTTGCGCCCATTAGGTTATTTGCCAGGTTCGGCCTGCTGACATAGTGAAGGCTGCACACATCAGTCTCCCACAGACAAGTGCCAAAAACCATGTCAAACTTACTAGTAGCCGCTCAAAAGCCCTAGAGCCTGGACAACAAGCGTATTGCCACTACCAAGGCTGTCAAAATCCAGGAGCCGCATAGCGCGTTGATAGTAGGCTTCGTGAGCAGTGTTAGTACAATCTGACGACATTACGGATCCCAGAGCCAGGACTGTGTTGAGCAGAGCTAGCCAAGCATGATCCTTGCGCTCCCCGTAGAGCCACGTTTGCCAGAACTGTTGCTCGTCCAGCATGGGCATGAGTGGATGAACTTTGCTGAAATACGTTTCGATCAAGACTTGTCCGAGTTCAGCAGGCGGTAGATACCCAGGGTCAACGTTGTTGTGATCTGATGAAGGCGAGTCTGCTCGACTTGGTAATGTGGTTTCCGTCTGACCTGATGCTAATAATCTCCGTGTTGCAGGAGCCACTCTGCAGATAACTTTGAGAGCCGCCGTGATGGAAGAGACACCCACATACGAGGAGGGTCTGTCTAATGACAGTGAGAGCCCGTTGACGTCGTCGGAGATACCTTGAACTCTGGTCGAGTGTCGCGTAGCTTCGTCAGCGACAGGGTCTTGCTCTGGCGCTTGTATAAGTGTTTCCAGGCTGTCTGCTCCTTCGGACTCTAGGGTAGATGTTGGAGAACCAAACTCTGATGTCCGTGTAGGATGGTCGGCCGCTGCTGGCAGGGTCCCAATGATAGCAACCAGATCCTCCTTCGACAGGACGACCAACTGTTCAACGCTCCTACCGGGAAAGAGACGCTCGAACACCAAGCGATACTGCTCTACAGACGATGACAAGTCTTCCACCAATCTGTATGACATCAGCTCCTCATCTTACGGTGTGATGAAAATTGTAAGGAACTTACTTCTTGGATAGCACGACACGCGGCGGTGGCTTTGAATACATACAAGCATCTGCTTGCTGTGAGACTGTCTTAGTTACGAGCCTACTCACCCTGCAGGAATCTCATACCTGATAGTATACGCCTAAAAATGTTTCAGATACTGTCCTCGGCTTGTCGCATCGTGTACTCTGCACTCACACTGGCCACAAGGCGTGGCGCCATCGCAGCGAATCTTTCGGCGTCTGCAGGACCCTGTCGCTCCATCAATGTCTGATTGTCCAGATCCATGGAGATATCAATCATACCACATGCATTGCTGGTCGTGATACGTCGTGTCACGGGTGGTTTGGGTGGCTTGGCGGTATCGGTGTTGTTCTCGCTCCCGGAAGCCTGGAAAGAACTGAACATTGTACAGCGGGGTAGATGACTGTTGACCTAGGTGGCGCCGATCGATTCGACGAAGTCACCCGCAGATAAAACACGCATTGAAAAGATGTTGATGGGGGAACTGCAGCGGGGAACAAGAGCTTTATATGATCAGGGCACGAAAATTAAGCTTTCCCTTGATCGTCCTTGCCGTACGGCGTTTTGTCATACTGGCCCCACCCACTCATCGACTACAAATATTTGTTATATGCATAAGCTGAGCCCTTCGTCACTTCAGAATTTCACTTTTCCGTCATCCAATATAAGCTATCTATTGTCCGTAGTATCGCCACTTCAGCGGGGCATCGCCCGGCTTCAGTCCCTTAATTGTGATAACTTGCTCGTCTCCCGGAGTGATGTCGATAGCACTGTCATTCACGAGAACTCCTTCTCGTTCCTCGAAGACCAGACCTTTCGTGGGCTTCTCTGATGTCACTGTGATCTTGCCGTCATCAAAGGCCACATGAACTCCTCTTCCTTCCATGTTGAGGTACTTGAGCGGTTGAGGCCAGTCAATGTCTCGCGAAACAACGCCATCTTCTCCATCTATCCAGATTCTTGCCGCTAGCACATGTGGTTCCTCTTTTTCGTTGTTAATCTCGCCATCGAAGACATTCGTGGTGCCGTTTGCCGTGATCTCGATGTTCTTCTTGATCAAAGCTGGCTTGATCTCTTTGCCAGTGGCAATGGAGATAAATCTGAGCTCAATCTTAGTTGCTGTCACTTCTTTCGTGCTATTGCTTGACACCCAGCATTCATAAGAACTTGTCTTTGCAGGTCGGGCATGAACAACGCTCCAGTCATGATGCGCACGCTTGACGGCAACAGCAATAGGAGCCAAAACTCTTCGCATGGCATAGTAAGCTGGCTTCTTGCGCTGGAAGTAGTCGATGATGGACCATGATGTAACGGGCCAACAATCATTGAGTTGCCACACGAGCGCGCCGCCGCAGTGTCGAGTTTTTGCATAAGGAGAAGAGGCGGATGGGCTAACTGCGTGTCCCCATTGCTGCCGCCAACCGCGGTAACCGTACATCAACGCATCTGACTGACTCAGTTGTGTAAGATGGATGTATGCTTCAAGGCTAGGGTCTGTTATCCGGAAGTTCTCAACCAAATATGTTGCAATCCTTCTCTCATGACCATCCGCTTTGTTGTGGAAATCGATCATATGCGATTGAACATAGAGCTCGGCTGGATCGGTGACATAGTACTTTATAGTGTCGATGTGACAATGCGCCTCAAGTCCGAATTCACTGTTAAAACGACCACCGAGAGTGTCGTAGATCTGGTACTTCTCCTGGGTTCCATGCCAGACATTCCACTGGTGCATGTCGCCAACGGTTTGGTCTGAGGATACGAGGCCATCTCCCCATGGCGATCCAGGGTGGTACGGTACATGAGGTGAGTGTGAAGCAACCACCTCAGGTAGCATCTGTAAAACGTTAATCGGAGCCTCCGGAAGAAATATCAATTTGTTTACACACCTTCTCGTAAAGGTATCTCGCCGGGAAGTCGGTTTTGAGCCAGTTCTCGGGGTCCTTGTCGGCATAGTCGTATGTGAGGCCACACTGCTCTTGCACCTGGTAGTCTTCGTTGTTTCCAGCATAGATGACGATTGACGGATGGTGGCGGATACGCTTGACCTGCGCAATGCACTCGGCCTCGACAGACTCTCTGAACTCCTTGATGGCAGCAGGGTAGTTACCGCAACCGAACATGAAATCTTGCCAGACGAGGATGCCGAGCTCATCGCAGGTATCGTAGAAAACATCTTCTTCCCAGATACCACCACCCCAGATTCTGGTAACAAAGGTTAGTGTGAAAGTCAAAACAACTGTGATTTCGACCAAACGCACCTTATCATGACTTGGTAACCATCGACCATAGTTTGCAGCCATGATCGATATCTCTCTTTCGTTATTCGAGGCGTGAAGCTGTCGGCCGGAATCCAGCAAGAGCCACCACAGAACACATCGATACCGTTGATTCTGAAAAAGAAGGTCTTGCCGACCTCATCTGGTTCTTGTACTAACTCGCCACGACGGAAGCCGATTCTTTTACTCAAGGTCTGTAGGTCGCGTCCTTCTGAGACTAAGACAGCCTCACAGGTATACAGTGACTGCTCACCATACCCATGAGGATACCACAGCTTGGGCTCAGAGATGTGGAAGTCTGCCTTGGCGATGCCTTTGCTGTCGACCGAGACCGTCTTCTCAAATATTGTGTCATTGCCCGATCGGATAGCAATCTTGACCTCGGCTTCGGATGAGCGCTCAGTAGACACGGAGACACGGACAACGACATCGTCCAGTGATTTGCTGAGATCATAGTCCACTCGCACATCCGAGATTCGAGCATACGAAGTTTCCAAACGTACCGCTCGCCAAGGGCCACATGTCATCAGCACAGGACCCCAGTCCCAGCCCCTGGTTCGTGTCAGTATACGCACTCCTACTTTCTACCTTCTGTACTCACCAATGATATTGAGCTTTTCTTGTAGCGAGCCTAGCCATGTCTGCATTGAAGCCTACCCATTTGTGTTCTGGATGAGCGTCCTTGATCTTTCGACCCTCCAAAAGTGCCGAGCGGAAATCGATCTCCAATGTGTTAGCTTTGTCGTCTTTGAGGTTTTTCGTAATGTCTATCCTATACGGGATGAACATGTTGTCGCTTTCAAGGATAACCTCTCCATTGACTTTGACGGTCGCAAAAGTGTCGAGGCCATCAAGAACAAGTTCGTGGATCTGACCGTCTCTTGCAGGTCCGACTTCCGGGAGTCTTGTTCTGTAGGTCCAGCTCTTGTCCGCGACCCATTCACATTTGAGCTCGTTAAAACCAAGGAAGGGGTCAGGAATGCTGTTCGAGCTCAGTCAGTGTCGTTCATTGAGGAAGAGTATGATCCCGCTCACACGTTGTTCGCGATCAGGTCAAGATGTACATTGGTCGGCACAGTCTTCACTGGCATCCAGTTGTCCAAGTCGGTCTGCTTGAACTCCCATGATTCTTTGAGCTCGTGCACCTTCAAGGCTTCTGTGGTGCGCGTCATATCTGCTGAATGTTTGGGCGGGCGACAGCCAATGCTGTGGCAAGTGCTCACATCTTATAAACCACCGGGGTGATTTGCGGGACCCTGAGCCGGATGATATCTGGCTGCCCGCATCTCGAAGGTCGATATCGTACCGGATTGGGAAGAAAGCTCACGGAGAAGCTCTTAGAGCTCCGCTCTCAATGTGGCTAGACCACGCGGGGCTCCGGTCTTGGCAGCGAGGACAGCCGAGGTTCTCAATTGGTAACGGACCTTCTTCCTCCGTGTCGAACCTGCCACCACTCCTCTATTCCAAAACACGCGGACCCACAGACTCCTTGGTGCATGCGGGTCGACTCATTCAGGTCACCATCTCACGCGATCACGGAAATTTGTCCAGATCATATCCAACCCGAGAAACACGGATTTGTGGCGGCCTCGAACGTTGCTGATTGACAATCGGACATGCACTGATTACCATCAAAGAACACGAAAATTGGCCGTAAGTCTGGTGAGTCGAAATCCTGCGAGTAATCTCTGCTTGTAGCAAGCGTGAGCGCTCAGTCCAATGGCCGTGTCATCCACGATTATCCAGCATCAACTTCTTGTGTTTGGTCACTTGAGATTTTTCCGTTGCCCAAGCGTATGTTTCTTCTATCTAGACAGGCATTCAGGGCCGTGAATCCGTATAGCCACGCCCTGTTGCGAGCTAGATTCATCGCTTGTCTTCTGGGCGCTCTTGAACACACATTTCAATGTCACGCGGTCTCAAATAAGGAGGATTTGAGCGGAGCGCTTGTGCTGATCTGCAGGAGGATTATGCAGTATGTATACTTGGTAAATTGATAAAATCAGCATCCAATATCGTTTGTCACGCCCTGGGTACGAATTCCATCGCGCTGGGCCAAGGGTAGGCTTTGATCCAGTGCTTCTCAACACCCAGGAGTGTCGGCCCTTCTTCCCGCCAACGACTTCTGAATCCTTCAAACACAAAGCCACCATCTTCGTCTATTGACTAAATCTGGCTTCGGAGCATCAAATGTTGAACACCTGACATCGGTGTGGTGGTTTGCAGTAGTTTTTCCAGCACTCGGTAATAAGCTCCAACGGCTTCCTCTATGCATGCGGAGGGCTCGCCTCCGTCTCAACCACCCCCAAACGAACACTCCGGGGTTGCCATGCGGGGTGCATGCAGATCTATATCTATCGACTACATCCCCACACTCACCCCGACACTTCTCTCCCCAGATCTGCATACTTTGCTTACCTACTGTACCTCACTCCCATCAAGTCGTACTGGAAACCATCTCCAACCATGACGATGGACGAGAAAAACGTGGTTGAAGGCCTTGCTGTATGGTACTCCGACTCTCGTACTTTCGAGCCATACTGACATTGAGTAGAAGGTTGAGACTCATGAAGCAGAGAACGAACATATCGAGACCATTGCTGGAAGTACCGCCTTCAACGATGCCTTGATGCGAGAGCACCCTACCTTGATGACTCCGACCACCATCCTTCTTTTTGCATGCACTCTTCTTGGCTGCTTGTGCCAGTGAGTCGTCTACACGCTGCTTTACTCTGTTGGTCATCACTGACACATTTCTCAGGACCATGAACGGCTACGACGGAAGTCTGCTCAACGGTTTGCTCATCAACCCTCAATTTAAGACGTTCTTCCATGGCTCCAACGCCGGAATCTGGGCTGGCATTGTGTCTTCCATGTACCAAATCGGTGGTGTCGTTGCCCTTCCCTTTGTCGGTCCCGCTATTGACACGTGGGGTCGTCGATGGGGCATGTTCATTGGCTCTGCCATCATCTTGCTGGGAACAATCATCTCTGGAACAACCTTCAAGGACGCAAACGTCGGACAGTTCATGGGTGGCAGATTCATACTCGGTAAGTTATTTCGTGTCAAACTATCGAGAGTATCACTGACCCGTCACAGGCTTCGGTGTATCCATCGCCTCCGCTGCAGGACCCATCTATGGTAAGTGGCGAGGGTACAGATAACACGAGTCAACAGCCACCAGATGGTGTTTCGACACTAAGGTTTACCTGTCGCATCGGTATTGCAGAGTGCTATCCGAACAGTCAGGTGTTTCTATCGAGGATTGCATCATACTCGATCGGCATCCTCTTGTTTCGAGATGGCACTCTGGTACTGCGACAAGACAAACCATGGTGTCTGTTATGGCTTCGTGATAGTGTATTGTTTATTATGCAAAGGAACATGCTAACTGTACCCAGTCGTCGAAATGTCCCATCCTGCATACAGAGGTAAAGTAACCGCTTACTGCAACACCTTCTGGTTCACCGGAAGTATTATTGCAGCAGGCGCTGTTCGAGGCGCTCTCGATCTGTCAGGAAACTCGTCTTGGCTTTTGCCCGTCTGGATCCAGTGTTTGTGTCCAGGCATTATCTGTCTCTTCGTTTGGGTCATTCCTGAATCGCCCCGATGGCTCTATGTCAACAACAAGCAAGAGTCGGCCTTGGCAACTCTTACCAAATGGCATGGACAGGGAAAGACGGACAGTGCGTGGGTAAAGCTACAACTGGCCGAATACGAGGACTTCTTGAACATGGACGGCGCCGACAAGCGCTGGTGGGATTACAGTGCGCTGTTCAAGAAGGCCAGCTCGCGTTACAGACTCGCTTGCAACTGCGGCTTCAGCATCTTCGGACAGTAAGTATACAACTTATGTTATACTTGCAAAGACTTTGCTAACCATGCTCTCGCTTTTAGGTGGGCAGGAAATGCTGTCTTGACCTACTTCATTGGC
The DNA here is from genome assembly GCA_024195555.1 of Aureobasidium sp. EXF-12298. Classification (NCBI taxonomy): domain Eukaryota; kingdom Fungi; phylum Ascomycota; class Dothideomycetes; order Dothideales; family Saccotheciaceae; genus Aureobasidium; species Aureobasidium sp. EXF-12298. The sequence goes on along the minus strand of SWBJ01000081.1, from coordinate 51,997 downwards.
GCCGTGCTCGACACTGCTGGATACCGTTCATCCATTCAGCAAGCCAACATCAACTTGGGTTACTCATGCTTCCAGTTCGTCTTCGCCCTCATCGGATCTGCCTTTGTCGACAAGGTCGGTAGACGTCGTTTGATGCTCACTGGTATGGCTGGTTGTGCGGTCGTCTGGGTTGGCATGACTACCGCCAGTGGCTTGTTCAAGGAGACCCAGAACACAAGTGCTGCTAAAGCGACTGTCGCCATGATATTCATGTTCGGAGCCGTGTTCTCGTTCTGCCTTACGCCTCTTCAAGCTCTTTATCCTGGTAAGTTTTCCACACACACTCCAAGAAAAAAGAAAAGAAAAGAAAAGAAAAATTCGAAACAAGTCAATTATTGCAATTGCTGTTGTTGTTCCTGTTGCTACTACAGAAGAACATCATGCTGATCATTCTTTGTTTAGTCGAGGTGTTGTCCTTCGAAATGCGTGCCAAAGGTATGGCGTTCTCGAGTTTGGCCGTCAACGCCGGTGGCCTGCTCAACCAATTTGCCTGGCCTGTCTCTCTCAAGAACATTGGCTGGAAGACGTATATCCTGTTCGTAGCGTGGTGCGCAGTTCAAACCGTCATCATCTACATATGGTTCCCTGAGACCAAGAACAGAACTGTAAGTTTTTGCATTTCTCCAGTTGTACGACATCCACTGACCAACTTTCCTAGCTTGAGGAGCTTGACGATATCTTCGAATCTCCCAACCCAGTCAAGAAGTCGTTGGAGAAGAAGCAAGTCTTGGTCAGCGAGCAACATGGTGTTGCTGTTATCGAGAAGGTTGTAGTGTAGGCGGTATGTTGGTACGAGCCTCGAGGAGGATTTTGGTAGTCGGGCACTTGATGAAAGACATACGGACGTATATATCAGTAACACTGACTCGTGTTTTTCCATGACGCAATGCAATCCTTCTTCGGACGCCGCAGCTGTCAAATAAAGATCAAATGTGATGAAAATGCTGCTCTCTTTTTCCATGATGGACACATCTCGACAAGCAACATGACAGAGAGCTGGGCAGATACCCAGAGAAGTGACAAATACTATTCCTCGAGGCCTGAAGAACAAAGAATAATTACCATCATCCAGAATTTGCTTAACGGATCTATCGATCCGGAGTCAGTAGCCCATGATATCGCAACAATCTACGAACCTCGTCTTCAACAAGGAGTGAAGATATCACATCAGCTGTTTTCTCTCGTGTCTCACGCAATCATACACCCAAAAACCACATTAGAAAATCACCAACAAATCGTCGAAATGCTTCTCCATCTCTCCAAGCTACCCGATGTCATTGTCGATGACGTACCTTGTAAAGAGAACGGTCGCACTTACTGGCACTCTATCCCCGAGTTCAGCTTCTGGTTCTCGCAACAAGCCCTACGTTAGTTTCTCTTCCTCTCCACCGTCTTCTTTACCTGGCAAATTAACAAAACGCAGATATCCACACCGTAGAGTCTATAGACCTTGGAAACTGCCCATTGAATTGGCACCAACAAGCCCACCAATACAAACAAGCCAACACCTTCGGCGCAATCTACACTTCCGCTTTATCACCTACCCTCACACACGAATGGAAGGATATGCAATCCACAGCACTGCACTCCCTCTCACAAGCCCTCGAGGGCGAGATGCAAAGTTACCCACAGGTCCGTCGCGCGGGCATACATATCCCTGCTGCTAGCGCATGGATGCATCACGCCGCTCCTACAATCTGGAAGTTTTGCAAAAGCAAGGTGTTTTATGACAGGGCATTGGAGCAGAGATATTGTTATGGAGGCAGTGATGGCGGAAGAGGTTTGTGGGATGGTGATGAGGGGTTTGGTGTTGAGAAGTGGGTGTTTTGGAAGCAGAGGTTTGAGGTTGTGGGCGGCTTGAAGCGTAGGGGGTTTGCTGGACGCGTGGTTGATGATGTTGTGAGGTGTGCGAGGCAGGCGGTTATGGTGATGCAGAGGGTTGAGCAGGAAGATGGGTTTGCGCTTGATGGTATCCTGGGCTTGTTTGAGCGTGACGAGATGTCGAGTCTCGAGTTGTAGAGAGGAAGGATGGATGTGACGCGTCTTGGACGCGACGATGGGGCTGGTAGATTCTCGGGAAAGCCATGAAGCCTCTCGACGTCTAGCCATGTAGACGCTTAGACGAGCTAATTGAACAGATATCTCGATGGATATCGATCTTCTAACTCATATGGAGCAATGGGTAAAAATCGATGATGTGTATGAGGAAGTTGCTTATTCGCAAGATATTATATATAGTTATCCTGTCTCCTATCCTTTTTCGCCTATGAATGTCAATCGTTGAGCTCTGCTGCTGAGTCGACCTTTTGAGAAACCGAATTTGGAAACACAAAAGCTTGATTTACGCAACCACACCACCAAGCAGTCGATATTTGAGTATCTAGACCGGTGCATCTGTAGCTTAAAGTCCGCATGCAAGTTTCAATATCTCTATCAGACTTACACAGACCATGCTGTTGCCCAAAATCTGTTCGAAAACAATGTTTCCCCTACCACCCTGTCTCTCCGCGGACTACAGTCCGGTGCCGGGCTGCTCCACACACCCGCATGTGTCAGAACTCAACCGTTGCCGGTTGCCCTGACGTCCACGTACGTCAATTCTAGTCTCTTTCCCTGCTCTCGCCAGCAACTTAAAATTCTTGTTGAGAACGGTTGCGTGCGCTGAAACTTGATTGTTGATCTGTTTACTGCCACGTGTAATCTACAGTGATGTCGGTGGAGGGGTACTTGTTGAGAGGGGCCGCTGTGGGTTGTTGAGACTGGCCGCCATATACCTGTTTGTGCCCAGTGTGCTGTCATATCTGGAGACTTCCTTGCTCTGCCTCTCTATTGTTATCTGAGTGTTTGTCCGCACTTTCGTCTTTTTTTACTTTCACATCTTTTTCGCAATTCACATATCTTCAACTTCTCGAGATATCTTTCAATATGGGCGCGGAAGAACCTACTCCTGAGAACTACACTCTGCTCCAGGGCTTTGAGTGGAATGTTCCTGCTGATGGCAAGCACTACAACCGTCTGCACGGCGCAATGCCTGCCTACAAGCACATTGGTATCTCCAACATCTGGCTGCCTCCCGGCTGCAAAGCCAGTTCTCCCAACGTAAATCCACCTCAGCCCACACTTCTTTCCAGACAGAACCCACCATACTGACTCTCACATCCAGGGCAACGGCTACGACGTCTACGATCTCTACGACCTCGGCGAATTCGACCAAAAGGGCGGCGTAGCAACAAAATGGGGCACCAAAGACGAACTCCTCGCCCTCGCCTCCCTCGCAAAAGAAAACGGCATCGGCCTCTACTGGGACGCCGTGCTCAACCACAAAGCCGCCGCCGACAAGAAGGAAAAATGCCACGTTATTGAGGTCGACCCCAATGACCGCGACAAGCAAGTTTCAGACCGCAAGGAGATTACCGCATGGCTAGGCTTCAACTTTGACGGCAGAGGAGACAAGTACTCAAAGCAAAAGTACCATTGGTATCATTTTGGAGGTACGGATTATGATGCTGCGTCGGGAAAGAATGCGATTTTCCAGATCCAGGGTGATGGTAAGGGGTGGAGTGAGTCTGTGGATGATGAGGGCGGCAATGCTGATTTCCTCATGTTTGCCGACTTGGATTACTCGCACCCTGAGGTCTGTGAGGACGTCACAAACTGGGGAAAGTGGATTGTCTCAGAAGTTGGGCTTCGAGGCTTCAGACTTGACGCCGTCCAGCACTTTTCCCAACGCTTCACCAAAGAATGGATTGAAGCATTGAGAAAGGAACACGGCGACCTTTTCTACGTGGGCGAGTTCTGGACGGGTAGCGTCGATGACCTGACCAACTGGGTCAACGAGATGGAAAGAAAGTTCTCGTTGTACGACAGCCCTCTGCTCAACAACTTCTCGAACATCAGCAAGGGTGAAGCCGCCGATCTACGAAAGGTCTTCGATAACACTCTGGTCTCGGCCATGCCTGTGAACGCAGTGGTAAGTACCTTGCTGTCCTCCTGCCCTTCATATCCTCCATTGGGAAGAAAAAGGAAAAAATGGAAAAAAACCACCTACCCTCTCAAAAGCACACCATGCTAACAGTACCTTCTCCAACACAGACAGTAGTCGTCAACCACGATACACAGCCAGGTACGTATTCCAGAGCCCTTGTGGTATCCTCCCCTCACATAAAACCCATACTAACCATACCTCTCCTCCCACAGGCCAAACAGTCGAAACCCCCGTCGAAGGCTTCTTCAAGCCCCTCGCCTACTCCCTGATCCTCCTCCGCCGCGACGGCTACCCAAGTGTCTTCTACGGCGATCTCTACGGCATGAAGGGCGACAATCCCGAACCCCCATCCTGCGGCGACAAACTCGCCGATCTGATCCTCGCCCGCAAGCTCTTCGCATACGGCGAACTCAACGACTACTGGGACAACCCCAACTGTATCGGATGGGTCCGCCGTGGCACGCACGATCGCAAAAATGGATGCGCGGTCGTTATGAGCAACACTGGACCCGGAGAAATCAAGATGCACGTTGGTCCTGAGCACAAGGGCGAAGTCTGGACTGATATCTTGGGCTGGGAGCAAGGTGAGGTGGCGATTGATGAGGAGGGTAATGGTGTGTTCAAGTGTCCTGGTTGCAGTGTTGCTGTATGGACGAACAAGGATGCAGAGGGTAGAGAACACTTCCCCGTCAACTTTGACAGCGATATCTACAAGGAGGCTTCAAAGCAGAATGGCAACAAGGAAGAGAAGGAAGACAAGAAGGAATAGAAACACTGATGAGCAAGGACGCAAGACTATGTACATAATACCCAGAGGAGAGAAGCACATACATGGAAGGATATAGACAGATCCATCGCAGAGGATAGACAAATGGCACGAGCTACAAACTCCTGGACGACTCATTCCCACACTTGATCACTCTACCCGGGAAACACTTCTACCATATCCACAGACCAGAACCATTCAGGTACCCCTCACTCACAAACTCACAATAGGAAATCGCAGTAATAACCGACCCGCCAGATTCCCATCCTTCGCGAAAGGGAAAAAGATCATCCACGTGCCTGAAGATCCCGCGTTTGACTCTCAAAACGGGCAAGTCGGGACAACGCTTCTAACGGTCACGAAGCCCTTCAGCCCTCCTCAAGCCCATCCTTCCCCTCGTTTAAACGACGGTGTCGCCGAAGCACTGGGTCGGGTAACGAAGAAGAAGATGCAAGCGTAGGTGAATCATTCCGTCGGGATGGAAACGAAGGTTGGGTAGGAAGAGACAACAAAGATAGGGCTGAGAGTTCAGAGATTTTCAACGGCGTGTCTTGCTTCGCTCTCGGCAGCTCAGTCGGGAACTGCACGGCTGAGAAACGGTACGGTTGGATTCCCGTTGCGTGGTTTGGTATTTTCCAGCAGCTCGAGCTTGAGTTCTTGTTCGAAGAGAGTTCTTTGGTAGGTCCTATACCAAGTACTTGGCTGCATCTTCCACTGTACTTGGCTGGGTATCCGTGTGAGGAAGCGATCAATCTGGACGCTTTCTGGAAAATTCTGAGTGGCTGTGAAGGATCAAGTGAGCATATTCTGCTTTCGCGTGCCACGAACACATCCTCGCGTGTGACCGGTGAATAATCTCAAAGTTTTTCGAGTCTTGATCCAGGTCCCAACAGTCGGCTGTAGCAGCTGCCACAAACTCGTATCTCTTGCCGGACAGCTGATCGTTTCCAGGATATGTTTTGGTTACTTTGACAGCTCCGTCCGAAACCCAGCTCGTTGATGCAGAAACATTGTCTTACTGTTTGCCAGGGACAACAAGAGCCATCACGGACCTTCAGCGCACTGCCAGCTCAGCTACGGTCTCAGCTGCTGAAGATAGCACAGGCTATCAAGAGACTGCATCTTTGTACCATGTACCTTGAAAGATGCAGTCAGGACGTACGATCAAGCCGTGTCCGAGGGGAGTAATTTGCGAGTGAAAAAGACAGTCTGGGCTAGGCCATACAAGGCACAGCTGTATGCTGAATTCTCGAAAGACTCATAGAACCTTCCTTTCAAGGTGATCCCGGCTATGGAGACCAGGGAAGGGTCAAGCGGCGGCAAGATATTCCCAAAAGGGCTTCGACAGGCACGTGGACCCGTCACGCAGATGCCCGAGAGGTCAAATCGTCTCCAAAAGGTGTGAGAGGGCTAGGGCTGAGCCGTCGTACAGGGAGAGACATACCAAGACCTTTCACCGCAATTGACAAGACCCTTGTTCGGAAGTGGCATCAGAGCTTCCGGAGACCAGGATTTTCTCTCCGAGTCGACTGTTTTGCATCTTGCGAGTCCGAACTCATACTAGTCTGATCGGGAGCTCCGAACCTTCTCACCGCATCGTGATCAATGAATCAAGTCTGGGGACGCGAGCCTGGCAGATTAGAGGTCAGGTAGACAGGAGCTGAAAATCCAGCCCCAAGCCCGATGTCTCACCCGTGGGGGCGGCAGAAACTGGGGTAGTCCAGCCGTTGGCATTTGCGCGAGGATTCATCGTGTCGCAGGGTGAGTCCTTCTCAACGATGTCGTTGATCGAAGGCGAGTTGGGCTTGAGAAGAAGCAGTTGTCGTTGACGTCGAAGAAGTTTGGCTGCTTATTCTACATGTACAGGTACTCTGCAGGAACAGAAAGCGAACCAGCAGGAGAAAGGTACATCCCGACCGGAGCTCTTTCCCATGGATGGTAAGCTTTTGACGCTAACCACACTCGGACACGATCTCGCTGTGTCCGATCACGGAGGGGTCGCGCTTTCCTCCGACGCGACCTCGTCCTAACTCTTTCTTCAGCTTCCTCCATGCCAAGTTTTCCCGACCCAGCTTCTTACCCCGTAACCACCAAGCCCTCTCAAGCCCCTTAGATCTTCAGCTGGTATCAACATCTCCAGAGAGGAAATGGTGAGCTTTACCTTCAGCATCGACGCCTCATGGCGTTCGCAAGGGCATTGTCTAGTACTCGGCGCAGCCGAGACCTCTTGTATACCAGAGCATGGATGAAGAGAAGTTGTGGTATATAAGGTGGGAAGATCGCAGTCGATACAGCCCAGATCCAAACTCATCTTCCATTCCAATCTCCTCTCATCTACTTCGACAACAAGAAAGATGCGTTTCTCATCGTATGCCCTTCCCGCTCTGGCGGCCAACTTGGCTGCTGCTTTGCCCAGACCCCAGGATTTCGACTTCTCCCTGATTGACGCTGCTCCGGATCCGACATTCACCGAAGCTGTCGGTGCTACTGCTCAGACAATCACAGTCGACCCTCAAGCTCTCATTGCTTCAGCTACTGCGGCCATCTCCTCCGTGAGCGTCGACGCTGGCGATATCCTCTCGTCTACTGCCGTTGCTCACAAGCGTGCTGCTGCTACTTGTGTCTCTCAGCCCGCTGGAGCAACCTCAGCCCCTACCTACGCAGCCAACGCTGACAATGCTGCCAATTTTCTGGCAAACACTTACTACAGCTCCGTCGCTTCGGCTGCGCCAACTCCCTCTGGCTACTCCCAGGCTTTTCTGAACCAGCAAGCCTCCAACAATGCGTAAGTCATCATCTAGAGTCTGTGAAAGCCACAATCATGGTATTAATTCGTTCAGATTCGGCTATATGGGTTTTGACACCATGAACGACTACGATGTCGCCAAGTGTGCAGCTCAATGCACCAACAAGTTTGGCTGTGTCTCCTTCAACATCTACTTCGAACGTGATCCATCCGGTAAGCATATCCCTCCTCGTATTCCCTTCAAGACATAGCTAATCATAAGCAGTCGATCCCAACGACGCATCATGCTTGAACCCCAGCTCCGTGACTATGATCAAGTGTGTGTACTGGGCTGGCCAGGTACGTATACGAGCCACATATACCGCCGATTACATCCACTGACTGAGTTGGACAGGTCTCCCAGCTCAATGCTGTCAACAACGGCCAGAAGCGTGGCAACTTTGATGTCGTCATTGCCGGGTCTAACGGATATGTCACAACTCAGCTCGCTACACCCGACGGTTACCAATCTGGTACTCCTTACGGCAAGTTCGCCATCAACGCACCTTACGACGCGCAAGGCTACAACACATACATGGGAGCCAAGATCTTCACTGGTGTTTGGAGTGTTGCTCAATGCTCTCAGTACTGTGATGCTCAGACCAAGTACAACCTTGCCACAGCTCCCAAGGATGGTACTCCCGCCAAGGTCTGCAAGTTCTTCAACACCTACCTCCTGACCGCCAAGATGGCCAACGGCCAAATCGTTCCCCAGGGTCAATACTGCTCGCTCTACACCGAAGCCTGGCCTATCAAGTACGCTACCAACGGCGGACAATGGAGAGGTCAAGATCAGTACACTGTCGACTACAGTTTCGGCTATGCAAAGACTGATGCTGGTATCGACCCTCTTGTTGGAGACTCTAAGGGTGCCACCTACCAAGCTGTCGCCGACATCAAGTGGTCTTCTCTCCAACCTTTTTGCTCCACTTATCTTGGTTACACCACTCCTCTGTCCACTGTCACAGCAACCGCTACCATCACTCCCGTCAGCACTTCTACCTCTTACTCGACTTCAACTGTTGTAGCTATGCGCAAGCGCGATGATGACTCAGCATACCCAGGCTTGAGCGCCGATTCTTCCGTCGGAGGGCCTGTGCTGGTTGACGGCAACAACGTCACCTGGTTTTCTGACAAGATCCCTGTTGGAGGTCCTCTTCTTGCTGACAGCCTGGCCAAGCGCGATACGTCTGTCGCAATTCCCGCCGGCCTCGCTAAATATCAGGCTGCCGTTATCTCAGCAGCTTGTTCAATGCAAGCCACGGCTGTGTCCTCGACCTCGGTTCTGACCGCATCCGCCACGGTTACAGGATTGGCCTCAACCACGGTTGTAACCATAGTGTCTACCGTCACTTCTAAGCCCTCGCCTGTCGTTGATAACCTCATTCTCGCTGCCTCAGGTGCGACATGGACTCAATCAGGCTACCCACAGGGTTCGGGGCCCGTGGAGTTCTATCCAGGCTACAGCTGGGCCTGGTCTAACCTACGAAGCGTACCACAATTTGCTCCATACGTCATCAAGGCTGGCTTCCAATTTGATTCTGCAACTGGCCACCTTACCTCCACTGCCTTGGGAGGTGTTGTTGCATCTGGATACAACGCGAATTTGAACTCCGAAACACGTGTCACCGTCGAATGGCTAAGTCCTGCTGTGCTTCAGAGCAGATCGACAACATACGCACCATTGGTCTGCTCGAAATCGGCAAGTGGTCAAGTGAGCTGTACTTTGACATCCCAAGACTCTAGTGTGCAGCTCTCGAATCTCATCACGATTCCACAGGGCAATGTTGGGTGGGAGTACCTGGCGATCTGGGGACGCCACCCAACCAGTGTTGAGAGTACACGTGGAACCGCTCGTGATGCCACTTTGACGTTTGTTCAATAATCGCAAGCAAGACAATTCGATTATACGCAGGGTGGGGGTAGCCGTTGGGAGTTTGGCGGTGGGACAGATATGGGTGCTTGCACGCATCGGGTATTTTGTGCTTTTGTCTTTTCATGGTCTTTGGTTTTGCTCGGGAGTTTGTCTTATATTTTGCATCGAGTTTCTGGTCTTATATATCGTTCCGCGCTTTCTTTCGACGTTGTCTCCAAAATACTATGGCTCTCTGCTGATCATACTGCTACTGAGGAAACACCGACGTGAGTGAATAGTGAGCACTGCCTTTGTTCACGTCTGCTGTTCGATCCTCTTGCTAAACCCTTAGTCTCCTTCGAATGTAGGTTGCTTATCTCGTATCGCGAATCTGCTGCGAGCCGAGTGCTCATATGAGCTGAGATGCTTTGAGGATTCTGGACAGAGGTCTGTTTCCGCCATCATGTCTTAATAACATTGAGCCCTAGGTGGCCTCTTACGCAGAACATGAATGTTTTTACTACGAGAGTCCCAGATCTCTTGCAAATCAAGGAGTGAGTCACTCCTCATGATTGCAGATTGGTATCAACAATCAGCCACTCGACGGCTTGCAAGAAGAAAAGCAAGATGACTCTAGATTTACACCTGATCTTTCATGAAATCGATCAAAGAAGAAATTCATTCAAAACATTAACGAAAGTGGCTTGCTAAAGTAACAAATAATGCATCCCCAAAATCCAATATCCCAATCATATCAATATATACAAAGTTCTCCGTATCATCCTCAAGCTCCACCTAAACAATTTAGTTGTAAGTGTAAACCTGCTCAGGGCCAACATTGCCATACTGTCCAGAACCCTTAGGGTTGCTAGCAGTAACAGCCTGCCCATCAACATTGCTAACACCAAACCAAGCCAACTCATTCTGCTTATCCACAACAGTAACAACAGCAAAAGCAGGAGCAGGGTTAGCCACATAGCCCCAAGAAACGGTGTAGTCGCCATTAGCGCACTTTTGGCCGGAGAAGGACTTGTTGCTGGCGTTCACAATGGTGCAGTGTTCAGTCTTGCCGTCAGCTACAATGTCGAAGTTGTAGTCGCAGGTGTTGCTGTTTTCGCCGCAGTAGCGGTTTACGTTGTTCAGTGTCCAGGTCTTGCCGGAGACTTTCTTGGGGTTGGAGCCGGGGGCTGCGGTGGTGGTTGCGGGGGCAGAGCTGGCGGAGGAGGCCTTGGCTGTGGAGGTGGCCATGGTGGATGCGGTGGCGGTGTAAGGGATGAAGGAGGAGATGATGCCGCCGGAGGATGCGATGGGGTTCTCGCCGAGGCAAGTGGCGTATTGGCCAATGCAGGCGGCTTGGTTGGCGGAGAGGCCGTCAGCGCCGCGAGTGGTCTGGCATTTGGTCAAGGCTGCGTAGCAATCACCCTGGCATTGTGCGTTGTCGGCAGAGCATTGAGCTTGGTTGGCAGAGAGACCATCAGCGCTACGGGTGGTGCGGCACTTGTTGTCCTTGGCCTTGCATCCGATGGCAGCAGCAGCACTGGTGGTTGCAGCTGCAGTGGCAGATGAGGCCTTAGAGCTGACCGATGTGGTCAAGGTGGATGCGGTGGCGGAGTAAGGAATGAAGCTCGAGATCAAGCCGCCAGTAGAGGCAACAGGGTTCTCACCCAGACAGCTGGCGTAGTTGGAAACACACTGAGCCTGGTTGGCAGAGAGGCCATCGGCACCACGAGTGGTTCTGCATGTGTTGTAGGCAGCATAGCAGTCGCCCTGGCACTTGGCATTGTCTGCGGAACACTGAGCTTGGTTGGCAGAAAGACCGTCGGCACCGCGAGTGGTACGGCACTTGTTGTCCTTGGCAACACAGTTGTCGGTGCTCTGAGCTTGACGACGAAGGGCAGGAGAGGCGGAGACCATGGAGGTCAGAGCCAAGATGGAGACGAGCGACTTGGAAAGCATCTTATCGATTGTGAAAGTTTTGTTGTTGTCGTTGATGTGTGTAAGGTAATTGTATGTGTGTAAAGATGTAGAGGAGTCGGTGTTGTGGTGTTGTGTTTTGTTGTGAAGTGTGGATGAGATATGAGTTGATGGAAGGATCACCTCGAGGTCTTAAATATCTTCATCTCTCTACCTGCTGGATGATATTTCGGTCCATATGACTGAAGCCGAGAAGACTTCCTCGCTCACCGTTACCATGTCTGAGATTTTGCGATGCTACTCTCAATGCAAATCCTCGTACAAGGGAGCTCGACCCCACGTTTGTAGGTATATCGCGAGCGATCTCCTCGTAAAGGCCCATATCGCCAAGAATGAGGCGGCAAATCGACCTTGTGATAGCTCTTTGAGGTGTAGTCTGGAAGTGGGGTGTCTTGCAAGCGACGAGAGACGTTGGAACGGTCGTCCAAAATAGAAACCCACAGGGTCTTAGCCGAGGCTAAAGTCAAACCATATTATTTTTAGCTCGTACAAGATGCCATGACATCAGATCCATCTGTCTAGTCCATCAATTGTCTCATGGAGTCATGGGTAAATTGTAATCGATCTACCGATAAGATCAGAAGGGGGGATGAAGCTACACCGCTAGACATGACCTCTTAATGAATCAGTGTAACCTTGTAAATGCAGACTTAATCACGCAGGTCGACTGTTCTCTTCGACGTTGAGTTGCGGCTCGTCATCGTCCCGGATGCAAATATGTATGCGACTTGACACAAGATGCTGGCGTCAACAGACGGAGATGACCTGCTTGAAGTCGTATGTAGAAAGATCCGTCACTTAGGACATATCGCGACGGGACCGATGGAATTTTCTCATCCTTTGACGGGACCGCAGGTCCGCAATCCTTCCGCAAGACGATATAAGTATCGAGCTCAGTGTCCGTAGTGAGTATAGATGGCGAGAGTTCTGCAATGAATTCTGCAATGAAGAAATCAAGCGAGACGATGACCATACGACTCCATGGGTCCAAGCTTTCCACATGTACGCAGAGAGTGATGCTCGTTCTGAACGAGCTCGAACTGCCACATGAGTTTGTTGCTGTTGATATGGGGAAAGGCGAACACAAGGTAAATCGGTTCGTCTTGTAATCATTCCAGAAAAAGCTGATTAGGTCGTCAGACACTAGATTTCGTTCGCGACTTACATCCGTTCGGCAAGCTTCCTGCGTTTGAGGACGGCAACTTGCACTTGTTCGAGTCCAGAGCCATATGCAAATATTTGGTTGCCAAGTATGCAGATTCAAACTCGGTGTTATGGCCTCCAGAACCCCCAGAAGATATTGCTATGTTAGAGCAGGCCGCATCTGTCGAATACTCGTACTCTGACACTAGTATCTCCAAGCTTGCGTACGAGAAGTTGTTCAAGCAGTAAGCAGTGGCCCAGCGGCAATTGATGATGCTCTTGCTGATCCGGTCAATGCAGATTCTTCGGTCGCGGCGAACCAGATCCCGCTGTGGTCAGAGGATTGGAAGCCCAGTTCGGAGAAGTGCTTGACTACTATGAAGAACTGCTTTCGGGACAACCATATGTGACCGGCAGTGTAAGATCTCAATACGAATCCGTCACAATGTGTGCTAACAATTGTTGATGTACAGAATGTGTCGCTCGTTGATCTATACCATCTTCCATGGCTTTATTTTCTTCCTCGCCTTTCGATCGAGGACGAGATTTCGTCCCGAGAGAACGTTGCAGCTTGGTATCAGAAAATGCAGCGGCGATCGGCATGGGAGAAGGTGGAGAAGGTAGCTTGCCCGTGATCGATCGATCCAGTGTTCATGAATCATGATATGATTGATTGACAGCCAGGGGTACCACCAATCTAATGTTGGCAGTCACGAGGGAGAACATCGCTCGGGGAAGGGCCAGATCTTGTTTTGTACTCACGATAGCTTACACAATATCGACAGATCCATGATCTCAGTAGAACATGATGAATAACAGAATATTGGTTCACTGGTTGCTTATGATTTCCACCACTCCGAAGTGCAATTTTGGTACGTGGAGGTAACCGTTGATGCCGCTCGCTGTTGTTTCGCAAGGCCAGCGTCCCGGATTTCTCAGGGAGGACGAAGCATGAGGACACGATTGTATGCTCGATACTCCGGACACCATTGTTGTTTTGACGCTTCCTAGCGGCCGAATATTAAGCACCATCATGATCGTTGCTTGCGATGGTTAAAGACAAGTTGGATCTCGTTCAACCCTTCGCGTTATGTTGCGCCAAGACGGAACTTGGAACGGATTCGCCAATTCCGTCGGTCCCGTCGGTCCCGCTTTCCCAATGATGTCCGCCGCGATGTTTCCTCTTGACCTTTCTGACTTGTTAACTCTGCATTGTGCCTGCTGAAGATAGCAAGGATTTCTGGAAACACGTATGAGTACAGCTATCACTCGCTATCATAGCTGCATACGATGTCAGCAACGAAAGATAAAATGTGACGGTCAGGTTCCGTGTGCGGCATGCCGGAAGGCCGATGCGGATTGCAAACGAACAGATAGAAACACTCCGGGCACAAGACGAAGAAGAGGAGATCTCAGATCAACAAGTGTAAGGCCTCGACCGAGGCTTGAGACTCCGAACACGAATGCACACATTTCCTCAGGCTTCACATCCCTCGATGGTGATCTCATCTCTCCGCCTGGAAGTGTGCCACAACAGATGTTTGAGTCTGTTGTGGACGATCCTGCTACAAGCCCCAGCTTACCCCTCAGAGTCGAATCCATTCTCTTCGACCATGTGTCTACCCGGATACCGTCGGATCTTGAGTGGCCTCAGCCGGTACAGATCTTCCAGCTTTGGCAGATATACATCGATAACGTCAATCCGATGACCAACCTCCTCCACGTGCAGACTATGCAACGCGTTGTACTGGAAGCGGCGAGTTGTAGACCAGAAGAGCTACCAAAAGAGTCACTGGCGTTGCTTTTGGCCATCTTCCTCACTGCCATCGAATCGCTTGGTGACGATGATTGCCAGAAGCTCATGAAAGCTTCGAAGCACGAATGCGTCCATCGGTTCTCCGCAATGACCAAAGAGTGCCTCATCGGTGCTGGACTGATGGAAACTGCAAGCATGGAAGTACTGCAGGCTCTTGTTTTGTATCTGGTCAGTCTAACATGGTTCTGACTTTCCCACATCCGCACTACCATGCTAATCCCGTCCTCTAACATCAGATGGCGTTGAGACAACACAGCTCTCCTCAGAGTCTTTGGATTATTATCGGTGTCGCAGTCCGACTCGCTCATCGTCTGGGCATTCACCGAGAAAAGAAATTGCGGAGCTTGACCATCTTCGCAGCAGAAATGAGTCGTCGACTTTGGTGGCAGATTTATTTGCTAAATCGTCATTATGTCAACTTATGCGAAGATCTTGACAGCAGCGATCCAGCACATAACCTCATCTTCGACACTAAACGCCCGCTAAATCTTAATGATGCAGATCTCCATCCAGAAATGACAACAATGCCATCAGAGAAGCAGGGCGTGACAGAAATGCTGTTCTGCTCAATCAGATATGAAATTGGCAGTTTCGTCCGGGATCTTGGTTCTAAATCTGACAGTCATCAAAGCAGAGCTCATGCCATTGAACAGTTGGAGGCCCACCTGGAAGAAAAGTATGCCAGGCACTGTGATGTTTCAATCCCACTGCAACGTGTTTCTCGATGTCTAATCAAGACAACTGGCTATCGTCTTGCTTTACGACATTGTCATCCACTAGATACTGCGACCGAAGACCAGCCAGCAATTAAACGGCATCAAGCCTTTGACATGGCTCTTCTGCTTCTACAGACTCAACACTCGAGCTGCGCCAGTCAGATGTTGGATCGCTACAGATGGCACACAAAGCTATTCTACTGCTTCGAGGCCCTGTTCCCCGTCCTTCATACTTTGGCGTTCGGAGAGCTCGGCGACGCAATCTTGAACGAGGCATGGCAACAGGTTTCGCTGGCATATCAGTATAACCCTGAACTCCTACATTGGCAACGGAAGAGTTTCTACGCCAAGTATTGTCACAATCTCAACAGCTTGGCCCTCAAGGCATGGAGTCAAAGGACCCAGAATACCGATTGTGTGCCTGGATTCTTGCAGCAGATTTTACTCCAGCAGAGTCAATTTGCTGGGCAAGAAGTTGTTCAAGGTAACTCGAGTGTGCAGCAATCTACACAGACGACGCATGCATTGCCAGCCACATCAGTGTCAACTGACCAGCAGTTCAACACGAGTTTGAACAATCTGGAAAGTGGTGGACAAACATGGGAATACTGGCTCAACATCTTCGACAACGAAGAGCTACTGGGAATCTGAACTCTCCATTGCGTCAACCGCTCTCTGTAGGGTACCCAAGGACTTATGATAAGTCCATTGGCATATGAAGACTCCGACGAGCAACTTGCACGCCATCAGCGGCACCGTCAGTGCTTCCCTCGACACTCTTTCTCCCAGTGACCTCCATTGTCAGCAAACTAGTAGCATTCCTTATGACCCCAACAACATCCAATATATCCTTCAACATCACCGTCTCATGTCTCCTCTGCCACCCAAGCTCTATCGGTAACCTCTCATTCTCTATCTCAAAATTAGCCTTCACCCTCCTCTGTCGCCTCACCAACTTACCAAAGAAATATACCACCAGTGCTCTTTCCACAGTCTTTGCTCCCAGATCGCCAAAAGCTATAATCGGCGCAGCAATTTCACCAAGACTAAACTCCTCAGTTGTGCTGCTGAATGTATATTCTGGGTTAAAAGCTCTACTCTCTAGCATTCTTGCTAGTTTACTGTTTGTTAGCATTTCTGCAGTCAGTACTTCTTCAGTCCAGAATTTTGTGGTGCTAGCGAAGACAGAGGGGGAGAAGTGATGGGTATTGCCGAAATAGGCATCCATGCGTGAGACAGAGGCATCGTGTTCGAGGATGTTGTGGCGATTTAGATGGTCACTGTGAGGGATATCAGTATATAGCCCCTGGTGAGAGGAGACAAAGGGAGGCAGAGATAAGCGAAAACTTACAGAGTAAAAAACTCCGCACCAGCCACAGGATTAGCAATAACAGCTTTCTCCCACATCAATCCCGCCAACTCAGCGTCGAAATTTAAAGCTTTATGTAAGCCATAAATAGCGATTTGTTTAGTAATATTGCTTCCATTGCGAGGGATATAGTTGTGGTTGGCGAGTGTATTCATCATTGGACAAGGTCCCCTGACTATCACGATGTCAAAATGGAGATAAAAGCCAAAGGAAAGGAACCCTCACGATCAGAGAAGCTGGGAGGGTGCCAGGTATATATATCATCAAGCATGTGTATCTGAGCATTCGTTCGGGCGAAGGCAGAGGTTAAGGCGAAGAAGATGGATGTTGCTACAATCGTGATGAGCATGTTGACAGATTGATAGAAGAAGTGTTTGTTCGGATATGTAAGCTAGCTAGGCAAGAGCTGTTGTTCTTATACCTCATCGTGGATGCATAAGATTGTCGAGGTATCACAGTATCGGCTCGTATTTTTACGAGAGGCCGAATACGGAGGATACGGTGATCGACAGTGCTGCACATTCATTGCCTACCGTGTATTCTGTTTGGCGCTGTGAAACAAGCTGTATCACCAAGATGTTTCTGCTATGCGCGGTCTTGAAAGACCAGTAGTTCAATCGGGAGCATGTCAGGTGACTGGCTTTGCACAAACGAGCCTATTGCGCTTGAATATCGAGAAGCTGGAAGGTACCCAAAAGAATCATCTTTGTCATCTCAGAACCATGTGGCCCGAAGAAAACAACGATCTTCCACCAAAAAACAATCCACAATGCAACTCCATCTTATGTATCCTGTTCATAACTCAGATACACACATCCCAAAACGCCTTTTCAACCACCCCCCCTCTACTCCAAAAACCCCTGCAAAGCATCAGCGCCAGAAACCGCAACACCTAAATGCCAAGGCACACTCCCATCGCCATACTCCCCATCTCTGCCCCCAACCCCTCTCAACCTCCCCAGAAGTCCCAAGCCTCTATACCAAACCATACACTCCTTCAACACTGTCTCCGGCGCCCTGAATCCCAACCAATTAACCCCAGTATCAGAGATGCGAGGTGGAATGACATCCATAAGATCTATCGCTACCGAAGGCAAATTGGCTGCTGAATCATGGGCGCCCCGTTTGAGGAGCAAACCACTGGCCAAAGGACGAGAGAGCGTGGTTGCTCTAGTGCACGAAAATGGCATCAGTATACCCCACGTTTCGTCTGTGTTGTCGATGAGAAAAGCCTCTGGATCTATCTGCTGCACCTCCTGCTGTAAAGTTGCGTTTGCGTTTGAGTTGGGCGTTTCAGCAGGAGTAGAGGGTTTAGTATCCACGCCCTCTGGCGATGTAAAAGTGGAGGCTTGAGGTGTAGCTGCCGGCGTCCATAGACCCTGGCCGCCTGCGGTGTTGCCCTCTGTGTTTGCAGAAACTTGCAAGGCTGGCGAGACATCCACGTCCAGTAATCCAATACTCCAACTGTCACCAGGTCGTTCGCGCCAAACGCGTTTTTCCCAGTCGCGCATTACACCCGCGCGGGCAACGAAGATGCGATGGGGGGTGTTGCGGCAGAGGCTCAATGTCGTGTCGCGAACTTCTGTGAGTATGATTCTGCCGTCTGTGTTGCTGAGGCAGTAGGATGCTTTGTGGCAATGTGTGCCTGTGTTGTCTGTCCATGCTGCACTCAACCAACTATTGTCTGCATTGACGGCATAAGCAACATGCAGGATAGTCGCTTCCTCGAGCAAATTCCTCGACGGGCGATCTGTGAGTGCAAAGTTGATTTTGCGGCTTGGAGGGGTGGCGAGGTGGATACTTGGACATGTGTTGAGAGGCCAGAGGGAAGAATGGTCGTTCGCTGTATCCAAAGGAACTCTGTCGTAGATGAAGGAGGCGAGAGAATTCAACCAGGATTGATCTGGAACAATCATCGCAGTCGGACATGCGATACGACTCATAGGGACGAGCTGTAAAATCAATGGAGGCGGGTCCTCGCGATCCGAAGAGTACGCTATGAGCAATGCCTGAAAGCAGCCACATAGATATTTGATGACGGAATCGTCTTGAAAAGGGTTGACCATGTAGATGACAATGGTATCTTCGAGGTCGGCCTCGTGGAGCAAATCGCCCAGTGCGTTGCAAGCAGTCTGTATACCTTGCAGTATGTTGACAGCCGATGCTTCTCCGTGCGAACGATATGGCATCAATCCATCTTCGTGCTCGCCTGTCTCGCCACCAATGAAATGCTTGCCAAACTTGCGATTTTCGTACGCCAGACGGATGTCTTGCATGAAGTCAGCGACAGCTTCGCCCATGACCCCACTGTCAGGATAAAGCGCAAAAGCAGCAATATCCTTCGGTCCATGCGCGGGTTCCAGACCGAGAGTATCCCAGAAGTTAATGGCGGTCGGCTGAAGCTCCCATCCCTGTCCTGCGCGGCGGACTTGAACGGCGGGCGTAGGTATCGTGATGACTGAGTTGACAGTGCCAGGCCGCCGTGGCACAGGACGCTGCTGACTCTTCGCGGCAGCCGCAATGGCCTGTTCGGCATGATGAGCAGCCATTGCACCTACTCGCGCGAAATCGCAGTCCTGCGCCTTCTCGAACACCTGTCGCAAGGCATCTTGAGCAGTGGAATAGACAGGTGAGATGACTGTCGGAGAGTCCACACCATCGAGTCCTGAAGTCTCGCTGAAAGTACTCTGCTCAGCAACAAGCTGCGCAATATCAACAAGATCATCTGCTGTAAAATCCAGGACCGGCCAGATGCTGAAGTCCTGACTCGATCGTAGCGATTTTGAAGGTGCTCTCCATGCCGCAAGGTTGTCTGTGAATTTGTGCTGCTGCTCGGTGACACGATTCTGAGACTCCCTTGCAGTAACCAACTGATCAATGATTGGCGCAGGATCAGCCATAGCTGTTGCATCAGACACGACACTTTCCACATCGCTTTCTACAATCGATTCGGCAAGCAGTCTTGGAGTTGGACCTTCATCGGCAGAACCTCGTTTCCTTTTACGAATGTCAAGTGACCGAAGGCTCCCTTGAACAGAAGACATACTCTCCGAGTCGGAGTCTTGACTTGTGTCGGATTCCGATTCTTGCTGCGACTCATCATCGTTTCTGGGCGTAAAGTTTGCCTCTGCCAGAGTGGCGCGTCTTCGAGAAAGTGAACTGAAGTTCCACGCTCGAAGCGGTTTCGGTGGGAGTGCAATACTGTTAGATCTGTTTGCGGTCTCGTCCTTTTTGACAAATCGGCTGTCGAATTTGCCCAGAGTTCGATACTTGGCGTCAAAATTCGAAAGGTCGCCTTTGAAAACCACGGGCAAGAATGTGCTGTCACGCCGCAATTTGGAAATACCTTTCCCTTCGTTCTCCGCAGGCAAAAGTCGCTCCTTGATCATCAGTGGGCTAAGAGGTGGTGTGGAAACAACTTCCTCGGCCAAGTCTTCTATTTTAACAACCGGTTCCTCTTCCTCTTTCATCTGGCTTTTGGTGAACTCCTGCTGCGGCATGTTATCTTCAGATTCGACTGGATCGGGTTGTGGTTGGAGCACAACAGCTTCGGACTTGGGCGTGGGATCAGACACTGGATCTTCCACTTCCTCAGGATGGCCAGAAATTGAAGGCATGGAATCGGCACCTCCAGGATTATCAAAGAAGTTGAAATCCGCGTCCGTGACACCAGGATTTTCATGCATTTCTTCATCGCCATCCCCGAATAGATCATCAGTGCTTCCTTTACGGTAGTGTCCGGTATCCAAGTCAACGTCCGAGGTGTTGCTATTCCTTCTCATATGCTGATCCTGATCCAGGTCCTGGTCCTGATTCTCCTCGAGTAAACCAGGTAATGTTTCGATAGGGTTATCAGATACTATGACTTGGGGTATCGACGGATCTGCGCATATTATAGGAGGTATGGCGTCAGGGGGTGTTGGGTATATAGCATTCACACTGATCTGATCCTGTACACTCCTAGAGTAGACAGGTGACGTGACAGACAAATGATCGGGTATTACTTCGTCAGGCGGGTTATTGACAGCATTT
Organism: Aureobasidium sp. EXF-12298; assembly: GCA_024195555.1. Lineage (NCBI taxonomy): Eukaryota > Fungi > Ascomycota > Dothideomycetes > Dothideales > Saccotheciaceae > Aureobasidium > Aureobasidium sp. EXF-12298. Next base: position 31,517 of record SWBJ01000081.1, on the reverse strand, counting down.
TCCTTGTCCTTTTCAGCTTGTCGAGCCTTTTGTTCCTGATTCATACGCTCTTCTTGACCAAGAAACCAGGATTCGGCAGTGTCCAGGGGATTCTGATACGGGTCTTTCGAGTCAAACCAGCGCATACTGTCTGTCCGATCCAAAGAAGGATGTGTTTGTCGCGAAGGTATTTCCAAGCACAAAGGTGCGGGCCATAGACATTCGACTTGATCTTGGTCTGCGGACGAACGCAGACTGACTTTCAACCAAGACTCGTTGTGTGATAGATTTGATTGTTCCAACTTTTTCGCAGCAGACATTTTCCAACTTTCGTGTTTTGCGCGGCGCCTGAGACGCATAAGGGCTTCTCTGCGAGCTTGATATGTTGATGCTCCATCATTTCCATCAAACTTGTCGACTTGAGAGGCGATAGTGGCAGGGGTGCCTGAAGGAGCGAGAAGGATGTTTGCGCCGTCGGTTTCGGAAGCTATGGATAGGCCAGTATTGGTCGCGTGCGGTAGGAGAGCGAGTGTGCCCTGGCTGGTCATTTGCGCGCGAAGAGACAGCAGTTGATGGTCACCCTCGGCCGGGAGGATCCAGGTGAGATGGCCAACACGGATAGCACCACACAGCTGCGATAGCGAAATAGACAGCGAAGCCTCTACAGCAGCAAGGAACATGCTGAAGATGTGTTGGTTCTGCACGACGACCTTGGGATCGCTGTTGGCGCGTGTCAGGGCAGCCGCCTCGAGTCGCCCTCGCTGGTGCACTGCATGTCGCATGTCAGCCAACACTTTCTTATCAAAACTCCTCCAAACATCTCACCCTGCCATCCCAGCGACTTCATGTACTCGTCTGCAGCTTGGAAACCTCCAAACACGCAGACCTTCTTCTGCTGCACCGCCGACTGCACCAGCACCCGCCGTTGTCGCAAGCCCAGCAGGACCTCATTTCTGTGTTCTGCATCATCCCAATCGCTCTTCTGGCCCTGTGTCGCGTCCTGGTGGTTGTAAATGAGGTAGTCGATGGACGAGTAGCCTTCCTAGTCTAGTCGTCAGCCCCTTGTTGCCGGCCCCTGCGTCAGGGGCAGACTTACTACAGCTTGTAGATTGGTCCAGCACGACTTGAGAAAGTCCATGACATTGTTACTGCCAGCAACATGCGCTGCACACCAGTATACCGTCGAGTTGCAAGTTGGTACACGAGGGTCGTGAGTTATCTCCGAGCCCTCCCACGGTCCGCCAATCACCCGGCGGCGAGCATTGACCACGTACCCCACAACCGCCTTGACCGGCCTCGGCCTCGCCGGAGCTCTGCATGTGTGCATGTGCGACCCTGCAGCACTCTAAACGCAGCTAATATAGCTAGCTATTGTTTGCTATACCGAGTATGCTACACTCGCTTGCTCTTTGCTGATTCTGTGCTGTTCGTCCACAGCCCTCTGGAGTTCTTGGATGCAAGTCAAGATTGCATGACCGCGACTCGGTTGTTCTAGCTCATTTTCGCGATCCGCATGCGGCCAAATCTTGGTTCGCCGATAGTTGCCCACATCACCGTCACCATATTCCTCCTTCCTGCCTCCGACAAGTCAACTTCTCGAAAGCTGCAGAGTATCTATCTGCTCCCGTTATTGTGTAGAAGGAAACATGTCATCGATCCCAAGCTCAGCATCCAACAGATCCATATGCAGATAATCCGTCAATGGACGATTCTGCCCCGCCAAACTGCACAAGAACGCCGATAGCGCATCCTGGTCCTGCCCTACCGCCGCCAAATCATTCTGATAGTCAGTCTCTGCAGAAGCAAGTGACAGAGTACCATCAACACGACAATGCCAACCGCTGAGTGTGCGTTGCGATGTTATGAATGCAGCAGCTACTTTGGCAAATGCGGCACACACATCGTGAAGGCGTTTTGCTGCTGGTGAAAGCGATTTGATGTGGTCGAGAGAATGGACGGTTTCCTGAAGCAATTTGAGTTCGGTGGTGTTTGATGTTGCGATGGCGTGGATGAAGACGACGGTAAACGGAGTGAATGACGGATAAAGCAAAATCCTGTCCTCATTAGGCTACAACCTCAAAGTTATCTGGAGGATCGCTTACCAGTTCACGTATTCAGCTTGCTGGGGCACGGAGCGGTCTCGGAATTGAGCAAAGCATCGGAGATGGTTCTCGAGTCCAAGACGTGCGGCTTCGTAGCAACGAGGACTGATCTCAGTGGTGTTGCTTGTGGACGGTTGGGCGCGATAGATGACTGTCAATACTGAATAGCAGACAAAGTCTGCAGACGATGCCATGCCAAGCAATCTTTCCTGGTAGTAAGCACCGTTGAAGTCGATCTATGCTGCCGTCAGTCTGTAATATTCAACTGACTATCTACTGCGACTCACCGAAAGGAGTTGATTTCGAAGTGCGTTGACCTGCGACGACAGTTCGTCGACCGTGCGGACACGTTCTTCGATCGACGACTCGATTGCCGAAGCAGAGTACAATTTATCGTATACCTGTCCTTGAAGCCTTGCGAATAAGATAGTGGCAAGCGACATCAGGTCCCAAGGTCTCTGAGCCGGATTTGATGATGGAGTAAAGAACTCGGCATCGATATCAGAATCTGGGAAGTTCGATCCCCGTCCAAGGTTTAATGATAAGTTCTTGTCCAACATGTATAGTTGCCAGAACATATGTCGCTTGATATCTGCAGACTCTCGGTCTTCGTGGGCGAGTGAGGATTTACGGTGGAAGCCAAGGGTATGACACATGGTGGCAGCGGCGGACAAGAATGTCCAACTCAAAGATAACTTGCATTCTTCCTGTGCTTTGATCGCCTGGTAACCTGGTCAGTATGTGCAGCAGTTAAGCATATTGATTACCCTTACACCTAGTAGAAGCGCCTGAATGTTTGGCATCACCGGCACTGTGAGCGTCTCGAACTTCTCGAGTCCAGCACAAAATCTCGTCTCACAGAGATCAATCATAGCCTGTGCATCGTACTCACGAAGTGCAGGATCTTGTTGACCCCAATAATCGCGAATAACAAAATAGAGAAAGCCGTAGAAGAACGTCATGGAGCCTGCTGGCGGTGGTTCCAACGGAAAGTAGACCTTTTGACATAGTGTCTCTAGCACTGCCACTCCTTTGTATGAGAAGGCGACAAGGGATATAGATGGACGTGCTAGGGAAATGGCTTTAGCATCGGGATACACATCCTGTAATGGCACGACTGACCTTTGGCTATGTTGATCAGAGAAATCACAAGTGCAGCAGGTGGAAGTTCTGGTGAACTCACAGGATCAAGCTTGACTCTTCTGCTGAGGTGCGTCTCGTGGGTTCGCGACAAAGCTTCGTGCCGCTTCAAGCTGTCTTTCAGTAGAGAGAGCGCACCAGACAACTCGCTCGATGGCACTCCTGCCACCGTTGTCGCTGTAACGTTGGCAAGTTGACCTGCCTGGATCGTCTGGCTGCCAAAAGACGATTCACCCTCATAGATGGAAATAGATTTATCCGACTGGGTCGATGAGTGGGTGACTTCCGGCTTCGCGCTTGAAGTAGGAACCACAGATCCCTGAGTCAACTGCTTGAGACTGCTTTCGATACCCTGCAGACGTTCTTGGATAAGAGCAATTTGCCGTTCATATTGACTGGTCACCACGATGCGAGGTCTGTGCTCTACAGCTCGAGTGGCAGCAGCTTGACAAGCAATACCCAGAGTCTGACAACTGGCACAAGGAATCTGCTTGTCACATTTGATTTTTCTGAGACGACAGTTCTCACACTGCAAGCGCCGTCGTCAGTCATATGAACTCACCGTTGTCGCATGTGCTACATTGGACTGACGGCTTTTTGCAAGAACGAGCGTGGAGTTTCGGGGCCAGACATCAGATAGAACTCGAGATCCCAGATTTTGGTTCTCCATGAAATGGTTTGATGTTGAAGTAACGAAGATTCCGACACAGAGTTGAGATGGATGAAGCATGGCAGGCGCGACTCGCGAGCTGTCGACACAAAGTGGGTCTGGTCTTGGCGCGCTCAAACGCGACTTCCTCGAGCTCCCCAAGCCTCTCCTCTTCGTTGTCACGGAACGCATTGACTTGGTGAAGTTTTCCTAGTCTTCGCATATTGATCAAGACAGAGTTCGGTGCAAGTTCGCTGGAGTAAAACCAGAATCGATTTGACATAAGCTCTATATGCTTCAATGCTTTGCTTGTATACCATGATCGAGAAACTCTAGTATGAATATCGTGATGACTGATGTAGCCTTCTATGATTTTATGCTGTTCATATCTGCCAGGACTGTCATTTCCATCTCGGGGTTCGCGCTCTAGACCTGAGAGTGGAGTGGCACGAGCACTCTCAGAGGTGTCCAACCTTGGAGCGCACGCCCCCCACGCAGCAGCGCTCTGATTTCGCTTGGATGGATCCAAAAGAATACTAACATGGTACCAAGCATGAGCAGAGCATCGAATACATACAAGGTCCACTCGTGCTCAACAATGTATCCACTGCTGCCGCCTTGAAGGTACTCGATCAACCGATAAAGCGAGCGGACCAGGATCAAAGCACTTCCGGCATACAGCGCAACAAGATGCTTCTTCCACGGCAAAGGCATAGTCATCACCTTGGCCGTAGGGTTTGCAGACATACGGCGATGGAAGACGGCGGCCGAGACCATGAAAAAGCCAAAGAAGAGCAACTGAAGCACCAAGCCCCCGATGATGATCTTGTTTCCTGACTCGTTGCCCTGAGCAAGTAATCCGCCACCAGCGCTCTGTGCAAGGAAGGAAAGGACATCACCAAAGACAAAAATCTTGGTCAGTCGTTTCCGCTTGATTAAGGAACGAGATTCTCCTTCTGTGAGATCGAGTATGCGGCCGAGTTCCATGTATATGCTTGCTGCGAAGAAAATAGGCGCAAGAAGTAGGAAGAGACTCTGGATGATATAAGGCATCAAGGTGTAGTCAGGGTGTTGGCTTGCAGAGTTCCCTCTGGCGGCGAATCCGATGATTTCGACTGTTGTAGGGCATTAGCGTGCGACTACAGAATGAATGCGGTATCAGAAGATACATACAAAGACCACCGATGACAAAGGAGATGAAGAACCAAGTACGTGTGCGGAACAGCTGCCAGCAGTGGAGGATGGTGATGACAACGAAGATGAGGCAGGCGATGATAGCAGCTGCTTTGGATGGGGTGTATTCGTAGAATGAGTGCTGTACCATGATGGAGACTTGCGGCGATATTCGTGTCGGTAGAGCAAAATTGAGTGTTTCCAAGCAGTCAGAGAGGTTAACGAGAGTGTTTAGTGAGATGTGTATTCCAGAAGATACCTAGAGAATTGAGCAGACCAGTCCATGATATACTTACCCCTGCTCATCTCTGTAAACAAACATCTGATGAGCGAATTGCATCGCTGAGCATATATGCCGTATTCTCGTACTCCTAAGAATAGAGCGAGATGTTCAGAAGCTGCCTACCGTACTAAGAGCAGTTACCGTATAGCCGTGTCCAACAAAGCGTGTAGCGGATGCTGAAACACGACAGGACTGTTGGTCAAAGCGATCATCCATCTCAGTCCCTGACTGAACACCTGTTGTGTTTGAGAATATTCATAGGGTTCAGTAAGATCGGCGACCCATCGCTGCGTATGAGCCCTGGAAATTTGCTTGCCGTATTGACCGTATTCACAAAGGGTGGCATCCTCAGACGAAGACTCGGTGGAATTCAAGCAGACGCCGGTAATTCTTCGGACCGAGGTTTCTTGGCATCTTCCTGCTTCATCTCCGTCTTGCCCTTCAGAGTTCAGGACCAAAACATACAAGTCGTACACATGAACGATAGCTCGAACGATAGTTCGCAGATGATGCGCAGGAGCCGTCCGGCTGTTGGATCACGCAGAACAGGATTTCACGATAACTTTATGCCGGATTCGGGCCAGATATGAAGATGAGACTTCAACGTTTCCACCGCTCAATGCCTAGGCTTCCAACCTTCGACCAAGATGGACCCTTTCCCCTCGAAACCCCTTGTGGGGTGGTCAAACTTCAGGTGACAGATATTGTAACCTGGGGGACGAGGTTTGTCGTTGAGAGTCTCAATACTGAGGCATCTCTTCTAAAGTGACTGTTTTCATGCATTGTTTCCAGGCAAGTATACAGCTTCTATCCCACTGGCATGCCAAGTAGGTGTCGCCTATGTGGATAGATTCAGATCAGAGCCAACACGTGTGGTTTCTGGCATCCTTCGCTTCTGGAATGACAAAATTTCGGACTTGGCATTCCACAAAGGGTAGGACGTTGGCCAGGGCTAAACGGTGATATACAAAATCTCACGCCCCCGGACTAACGGCTTTCTAGAGCACGACTTCGATTTGCCTGGCCACCTTCTTTGTCGCAGTCGAGTGTTCCAGCACAACCCGTCAACGATATGTACGAGGAACTGGTTCGGATGGGGCTTTGCACTATCAATTTTCTTCACTGAAACAGTTGATCCATCTGGACAAGCCATCATCGCCTTGTGGTATATAATCCAGCTTCGCCATGTAGCGCCATGTTTTACAGCGACCATCCCAAAAATATACACCAGCCAAGATGCGTATCGTCGACACTGCTATCCCTATTCTGCTTGGGTTATCCACGCTTGTGGAAGCCCAAGATGTTGACTTTGGCAAAGTCTACTCGGTCAAGCCGCAACTCAAATCAGCAAGTAACACGGGATCCTCGACCTCCTCAGTGAAGACTTCCTCGGTGGCTTCTTCGATTGTCTCGGTTCTGAGCTCTCAGCATGCGGCGACCATGGTCTCTTCAGGCTCGACAGCTTCTCCTTCTTCCAAGGGGACAGCGAGCTCCGCCAAGTCAAGCAGTACTTCGAAGTCATCGGCTGTATCGTCGTCAAAGTCATCATCGGCGAATACGAAAGGTGCTTCGAGCGGATTTTCAAGCAAGTCGTCCTCCTCGATCAAGCTGCCGACGACATTGAGTACCAAGACGGCTACATCCTCGTCAGTCAAGCAGTCTTCTTCGACGACAAAGACGACCTCATCATCTGCTGTTGCTTCAAGCAATCTTTGCCCCGCCATCAACAACAAGGATATTACCGATGCTAAGGGAAAAGTCTACAACATCAGATGTAGCTCAGACACTTCCATTGGATCCTTCACAAGCAAAGCAGCTACCAAGTCTTACGCTGATTGTATGACCGCTTGCGATGCTACCTCAGGATGCGTCGCCTTCTCGTACGTCGGCGGTGATAACGGTCTAGGCGACGGTACCTGCTGGTTGAAGAACTCTGCAGGAAACGCCATTACCGCTGGCAAGAATCTCGTCGCGGGATTCTTGAAATCATCCACCTCGTCCTCTCAGAAAATGACCACTTCGACAAAGAAAATTTCGTCCTCTTTAGCGAAGATCAGCACATCAACCAAGAAGGTCACATCCGTTTCTAGCAAAGCATCAACATCTACTTCGACCAAGAAGACAAGCTCGACCAAGGTTAAGCGTGCTGCCGCGACAACTTGCAGTAACCCCAATAACATCATGTACAACTATGCTCCCAACCCAAACACACCTCAACAGTTCCTGGTCGATACAACTCTGGCCGGCTTAGCTGCCGCTCAATGGTATCCTCCCGCTGGATACAGTACTAGCTTCACTGGCCAGTTAGCCGGCATGTCCGCTCCAAACTACCTTGGCTACCAACAGCTCGCTTCTTACGACACCAGCGCCTGTGCTGCATACTGCAACGCCCGCTCCGATTGCAATGCCTTCAATATTTACATTCAGCGCACACCCACGTTCGTCCCTGATAACTCTTGCCCTAACCCCTCTGGCGCTGCTTCGATCACCTGTGCACTATACGGCAGCCCACTGAGTGCCTCGCAAGCTACCAACATTGGTCAATACCGCAAGGACTTCATGGTCGTCATTCAAGGATCCAACGGCTATAATCTCAACCCGGCTCCTGCCTCAATCTCGAACTTCCAAGGCCCCGATGCTCTGGATGCTGTCGCCTACAACTCTAACATTAACATCGGTCAGAAGTATTTCTCTACTTATGACGTGACTCAGTGCAGTTCGTTGTGCAATACATACACAGCCAACAGCAAGGCTTCTGCACAAAGTAGCAAGTCTTCGACCTACACTCCTTGCAACTACTTCAACGTCTTCAATGTCACACTGAACGGACAATCTCAATTGATGGGATGCTATCTTTTCACTGCGTCCGACGCGGCGAACTACGACATCTACAAGACCGCAAGGGATTCAAGTGGTACTGTGTACAATCTGACTAACTCCTATGGTTACGCGCTCTACCCCCAGGACAAGGGAATGACTAGTGTAACTTGGTCGGCGGCACCGACCGGCAAGAATGCCACCTGCTCTTCGCTTGGAAAAGCCGGTGATTCATTCATTGACTACAATGGTGTCAACTACACTCTGGGATGTGGCTACGATGTTCAGTACGCCGCTGATATCGGCAATCAGACCACTCCCGACTTCTACTCTTGCTTCGCCATCTGTGACAGCGGTAACTATCCTGGATGTTCTGGTTTCGCCTACCTTGGCAACACTTGTTACTTCAAGAACTTGGCTGGCACGTCTCGCACACCTCAACTAAACAATTACAATGTCGATATGGCCTGGCTTCCTTCGTACGCCGGCTTCAACGCCTACACCGTTCCCGGTACCGTCACGTACACCACAACCACTACCGTCTGGGCTGGCCCTGGAAGTACGACAACGACCACAATCAATGGTCTCGATGGAACAGTGATCGTCAAAACTTCAGGTCAAGTTCCAGCAGCAACGACCACGACCTACATTACAGTTACAACCGACTCGGGTACTGCCAGCACAATCGCCACGTCAACAATCACTCCTACTAAAGGCTTGACCGGCACTGTATCGATCATCTACCCGACTCCTGTAACAACATGCGGTAATAAGGGAGCTGCGGCTGGCTTCTATGTCAATCCAGTGACGGGCCAGCAAGCCGTCTCTCAGTACCCGGCCTTCAAGCCCGAAGTTCTCAAGACAGTAACGCCTTCGGCACAAGCCACTGGCATTTCCTACATCGGTGAATACAGCGATGACAAAAATACTGCCAACGTATACGGTCAGGTACAGTCTGTCAAGGCATCTGAATCGCTGGCTCTCAACCATGTCTTCTACCTCTTCGCTGGCCATGGCACTGGATACTACTACATCAACCTGCCCCAAGCCGACGACGTTACCCTTCTTTGGGTTGGTCCCAATGCGCTCAATGGCTACACTCGCGCCAACTCACAGTTGATTCAGACTTGGAGCGCACCCGCCCCTGCAACCCTTGGTTTCTACCTCAATGCAAACACATACACACCCATTCGCCTGTGGTTTGCGAACGGCGGAGGTGTGGGTGGCTTCCAGTTCACCGTGACTGCACCAGATGGTGGATTAATGCTGCAGACCACACCTAACCAGAATGCTGGATTTATGAACCCGGATATTGTCATGTTCGCTTGTGATGGCTCGAAGGGTGCCAAGTTCCCTGCTTTCGGCAGTGAGCAATGAGCTTTCTTTTTATGGTACATAGATTTGTTTCGTTGGTTTTGAGGCTACCTTACATAATTGGTAATAAACTATTGTCCTTGTTATGCAACATGATTTGCCCGTTCTTTGACTTTATGATTGCTCTCTCGTCGGAAAAGTTTCCGCTGCGTAACCGTCGGCACGCTGCGTAGCTCAGAGCACAGTGCGCGACGCGTAGCCTCCAAGCTCTGCTCACTCGAGAAACCTCATCCGGCGGCCATCTTCTCTACCAGTACGATGAATCTACCACTTGCTCGTATCCTCCGCGCCCAGCGCCGACCACCAGAGAGTATCTCAATCGACCGACTTCCTCCTGAGTACAACGGTCAGGGCTGGATGTTTCAGTCGCTTGCTCCGATCACGCATGACCTAGACCGTTGCACGTTGCAAACAGAGAGCCATCGGATGACGTTCCTCCGCGACGGTGTCGAATTCTACGTTTTGCTGAACTGACATTTTGTCTCAGACTCTCAGCCCTACTTCGTATACTGCTTTTGCGCAGCAGTTCGGGGCTGATGAGCACATGAGCAAACACTGAGAGTTGCGCTTGGCGACCAGACCATTTGGCATTCGTCAGGGGACCAGTTTGTTGTGAAGGCGTTAACCTCTGGCCTTCTAGTCGACTATTCTAGGAGCTCACTCACACTCTTAGTCCCAACTACGCTGTAGCTGTTCCCCTGACTGACTTCAGCGTTATCCAATACTGAACAGAATCTTCAATTCATGCGTGGAAGCAACGTAGAACGACTGCTATTTTGGTCTCCTACTGTACAACGCTCTGAGCGGGGATGAGCGAGACATCACATCGGGTCAGCGAAGACCAAACCCAACGGTCGGTCGAAAGCATCCCTTAGCCAAGTAGACTCCCAGATCTATCTGGCCCCGCCATGTCTCAGTAGATGGTATGAACAGTATCAAGAAACATGGTATAAGTATGATGAAGAATCGTGCTCTCTGGCAGTATCATCAGCAGCATCTCATTCCTTCCTCACAACAACTTTCCAGTACTCCAACACCAGTCTCTCTCTTCTTTAGCCAAACTCATACCTTCCCTGAACGACTTCGACACCATCCTTCCTCGCTATACTAGCCATCTACTACGCTCCTTCCCAAATTCTCACCATGCGTCGCGGTATCGCAGCTTTGGCCGTCTGTGCCTCCATCGTGAGCGCTCAGAGCACCACCTCCATCGACATCGATGCCATTTCTGTGGCTATCCCTACATCAGTCTTCAATCTGCCTGTCGTCTACGTCACCGCTGAGGACGCTCCTACCATCACTGCTACTACCCTTGCCACTACCGCCATCCCATCTTCCGATCCTTCGGCTACCAATGTTTTCGACTCTCCCGCAGATGTTACTGCAGCTCTTTCTTCTGCTTCTGAGCTCGCAGCTGCCACCTCGAGTGCCGGCGTTGACAAGCGTGCTGCCTCGACCTGTGTCCCTCAGCCTACCGGTATCAACTACTCAGTCAAACCTGACACTGCTGCTGGCTGGGTTGCCGACACTGTCTTGCCTGCCAGTGCCTCTGCTGCCAACAAGGCTGTGCCTACCGGCTATGTCTCTAGCTTCGTCGCCTTGAACGCCTCCAACTCTGCTGACAACTACATGGGCTTCACCCTCATGACCTCTTACGATGTCACTGGATGTGCAGCCAAGTGCAATGCTATCTCTGGCTGTAACAGCTTAAACATCTACTTCGAGAGAGATCCTAGCGTCAATCCTGACGACTCTTCATGCTCTGACCCCCCGTCAACCGTACAGGTTAAGTAAGTTTTCCCCCCCAGATACCTACCACTCTGTACCATGCTAATAAAACCGCCAGGTGCGTCTATTGGGGAGGGGCTGTCACGCAGGATAACGCAAACAATTACGGACAGTTCAGAAATCAATTCCAGGTCCTAGTTTCGGGTAGTAACGGATATATCAACTCTGCGTACGCCGCAGCACTCGCATCTGGCAAAGTTCCCAATAACAACATCGCTCCTACCTCCCAGGAGTTTAGCTCTCAAAGCACTTACGATATCTACTCTGGCTACGACTCCAACGTTGGCGCCTACTCGAACACCCAGGCTTCAAAGTCTTACCAGGACTGCGAGACCGCCTGCGATGCTGATACCAACTGCAACGCCTTCACATACGTAGGAGGCTCCGCTGGCGTTGGCAGTGGAACCTGCTGGCTCAAGCAGAAACTCGGCAAGCCCACTTCTGCGGGCAGCAACGTCGTCACTGGCAGCAAGACCGGCAAGATCAATGTCCTTACCGTAGTCTCTGCCTTCTACGCCGACATGGATGTAACTACCAAGGTCAAGACCTTCAAGTCCGGCAACAACATAGTCATTGATACCACAAACTTGGTCTCAACCTTCGGCAGCGACCCTTACCCCGGCCAAACCAAGACTTTGAACATCCTCTTCACAAACGGCACTGCTTCTCGTGTCTTCAACGCCGTGGAGAACTCTGGCAAGTACACCCTTGCTCCCTCAGGCACTGGTTCAGCACCTAATGTTGTGGATACCTTTGTTGCACCCAACACTGCAACCAACGCTGTCTTCTCTGCTGTGTGGGGCAAGGGTCAAAACACTCTTCAGAGCGTCTACAACAACTTCAACTCATTGCTTACTTCTAAGAGCTCTTTCTACTGCGATAACTCGCTCTTTGGATACCAAGATACTTTCTACGGTACTGAGAAGACTGGAGTCGTTTGGTACACTTCTGGCGGTGCTATTGCAGCCAAGGCTGTTAGAGAGTACAAGTCTTATAACTTCTAAGCATTTCTGTCGCTTTTGGGACTGGGTTTGGTGCATGGCATTGCTTCTATCTCTGGTTTTGGTTTTGGCTACGGCTTCTGTCTTTCATATAAAGGCGAAAAGGAGAAAAAACAGGCATTTGGATTTTGGAGCTTCGGGAAAGGTGTTTGGGATGTCTTGGTTTGTGTTTCCGTTGACTGTTTGTATATATCTTCCATAGCCTCTTTGTATATATCCTCTTGAGGTCAATAGGTTCTATCCACTTTCGTTCGTCCTTTGTCCGTGTACTGTAGCGGTAGAGTCGAGTACTCGACGATGGCTTATCAATGTGGTGTGGCCAACTGCCACGACTTTCGCATGTGATCGCCAAGCCTGTTTCCATCTTCCCCAGTGTTGACCCCACCTCTCCACCGTCCCCTTGACCTTTCTCCTTCTCCCTCTCCAACACGACACCATTAGTGAATTCAGGTAACCATTAAATTTCATCAACCGAAAGTCGAAAGCCAACCATAGCTTGAAATGTCTTGCGCCCAGGATAACAAAGCCATAAATATGGCTGACGTCGACAAACGCGGTGGTTGCTGTTCCTCCACGGCTAAGGAAGTCGTTATCAACGACTCCGTCGTTCAGTCAGACAAACCCGGAATTGGCGGCTGCTGCAAGTCGGCTGGCAATGAAGAATCTTCTGTCAAGGCTGAATCTGATCCTGATCGTGAAGTCAAGATCAAGGCCACCGGATGCTGCACCGCACCCACCACCAAGCCCGAGACCGATGGCAATGGTCCAGGTGAGAAAGTTGGCTGTTGCTCTGGGATGGTTGAACGCACCGAATCTACTCCTAAGAAGATGGACGGATGCTGCTCTGGAGCTGTCAAACGTCCAGAATTTGCCTCCAAGAAGACAGGCGGATGCTGCTCTTCTGTCGACAAGCCCGCTCCTGACTCGGATGTCGGAAGTAAGATCAAGCTCGACGACTGCTGCGCTTCGAAGTCCGTGAAGCGCACCAATGTTTCTATGCAACACGATAACGTCGACTCTCTTCCCAGCCAGGACAAGATTGATGACTGTTGCTCTAGCAAAGAGCAGGCCATCTCCAGTCATCAAGAGATCGTACCTCCCTGTTGCGAAGGTATCGCCAGCAATTTTTGCGATGGTAAGCTTCTGCATTCTGAACTCAAAAGCAGCTCTTGACTAACACCACAAAGATACTTGTCTCGACGAACTGGCTTTTCGTGAGTGCGAAATGGACGGGTGTACTGAAGAAGCACACGAGACTCGCCCCGTCGCAGGTCTCACCAGACGCAAGAGCACGGCTTGCGATCAACACGCCAAGTCCATCCGTCAACGCTGGGCAGACAAACTCGCAACCGTAGGATGTCTCTGCCGTTCATTGCTCGCCATGAATCAAAAGACTTGCTGCACCTCGAACAAGCAACGTGCAACCAGAACAAAGCCCATCGCCATGAGACGCTCTGCTGAATCCCTTAGAACAAAAGTTTCATGCAATCGCTCCGTCTCTTCCATGATCATCCCGAATTCTGACACTCAGATCGAGACGCCTACGGGAGCCGACACGAAGGCCTGCTGCAGCGACAAAAAGGCATCCTGCAACGACAAGAAGATATCTTGTAGCGACAAGAAGGCATCTTGCAGCGACAAGAAGGCGTCCTGCGCCGACAAAAAGGCTTGCTGTACCGACAAGACCAACATCGCTTGTTGCGACAAAGAAGTCTATCTCGACGAAGCTTTAATCATCGCTTCAGCACGCACCAAAAAGCCTAAGACCAGTTGCTGCGCAGAGAAAGCTGTCACTCCCTTGGCGGTCAATGTTGGAGATCCCGAACGCGGTGTGTCTGCGACTGAACATGTTGTACTGGGTATCTCAGGCATGACGTGCACCGGGTGTGAGACCAAGCTGAAGAGGACACTCGGTAGTTTGGCCATCTCGAACCTCAAAACTAGTTTGGTCCTTGGTCGCGCCGATTTTGATCTTGATCCTACCATCATGTCTGCTAAGGACGTTGTGCTCCATCTCGAGAGAACCACCGAGTTCAAATGTACAGAGATGACATCTCATGGATCCGAAATCCATGTCGTTCCTGATTGCGAGATGAAGACGTTCCTGCGACAGGATTGGCCAGTGGGAGTTACGAGCATGGAGATGGCCGGCAAGTCGACTGTTCGTATATCTTACGATGCGAAGATCATTGGCGCACGTCATCTATTGCAAGAACTTCAGCCGTCCGCTAAGCTGGCGCCATATAGCGGAGACTCCAGTCTGTTGGCAGGCAGTAAACACGTCCGCAATAGCGGTTTCATGACCATACTGTCCGCCGTCTTGACGATTCCTGTCCTTGTTTTGGCCTGGGCTCCCCTTTCCCCAAAACCTGTCACCTACGGCTCAGTATCCTTAGCCTTGGCTTCTGTCGTCCAGATCGTCATTGCCGGTCCTTTCTACCCTAACGCACTGAAGGCACTAATCTTCACTCGAACCGTTGAGATGGATTTGCTCATCGTCTTGAGTACCAGCGCAGCTTACGTGTTCTCTGTCGTCTCGTTCGTCTACATTCTGCGCGGCCATCCTCTCTCAACAGGACAATTTTTCGAGACGAGTACACTTCTGGTCACGCTGATCATGGTCGGTCGCTATGTCAGCGCTCTGGCTCGGCAGAAGGCAGTCGAGTCGGTTGCGATGAGATCGCTTCAGGACTCAAAGGCCATACTCGTTACAGAAGCCTCTGACTCAGAGGTTGAGATTGATGCTAGGCTCTTGCATTACGATGATGTCTTCAAAATCATGCCGGATACCCGGATCGTAACAGATGGTCTTGTAACCACAGGCGAGTCTGAGGTGAATGAGGCTATGATGACAGGCGAATCGAAACCAGTTGCAAAGTCATCAGGGTCTACTGTTGTTGCAGGCTCAGTTAATGGTTCTGGGACCTTGCTCGTCCGTGCTACTCATCTACCAGGAGAGAACACAATCAGTGCTATCGCTGACATGGTTGATGAGGCTAAGCTTTCCAAGCCCAAGTTACAGGACATTGCTGACAAGGTTGCATCGTACTTTGTACCTGTGATCATTGCCCTGAGTATCATCACGTTCTGCATCTGGATCGCTGTTGGCATTGCGGTTCGCAGACAGTCCGCTTCCGAAGCCACTGTGCAAGCAATCACGTACGCAATCATAGTGTTGATTGTCTCTTGCCTCTGTGCCATCGGCCTGGCGGTGCCCATGGTTGTTGTCATTGCCAACGGAGTAGCCGCAGAGCGTGGTGTGGTGTTCAAGTCTGCCCACGTCGTTGAGCTTGGTTGCAAGGTCACGCATGTTATCTTCGACAAGACGGGTACTTTTACTACGGGCGAGCCTGCTGTTGTGGCTCAAGACTACCTGCTTGGTGATACTGGTACTATACGATTGCAATTGCTTGGATTAATTACTGGCATCAAGCACCCTGTGGCTGTTGCCGTAGCTTCTCACCTCGTCGGAAATGGCGTGATAGCAGCTCAGGTCACAAATGTAAAATCGGTAGCTGGCAAGGGCATTGAGGCGACTGTGGGCGAGGATACTCCAATCCGAGCTGGCAATTCACGATGGCTTGACATCGAATCCCACCCTGAAGTCCAGCACTTGCTTGGACAAGGACATACTGTCTTTTGCCTGAGGATCGGAGGCACGCTATCTGCAATCTTCGGTCTGCGCGATGAGCCACGCCATGAAGCCATCACTGTCGTCAAGACTCTGCAAAAGCGAGGCATAGCTGTATCCATCGTCAGCGGAGACGACGAAAAAGCAGTTGCAACCACCGCATCCATTCTAGGCATCAGCACTTTCCGCGCCAAATGCAGTCCATCCGACAAACGCGACTTCCTTCAATCCATCACCCACCACCCCACAAACAGCAAAAAGAAATCTTATACGCTCTTTATCGGCGATGGCGCCAATGATGGACCAGCACTAGCTCAAGCAACTATCGGCGTCCACATATCCCCCTCCTCCTCGACTTCAGACATTGCTTCTGACGCCGCACGTGCTGCGGCTGATGCAGTACTGCTTCGCCCTTCTCTGGAAGGACTGCTCCTCTTGACCGATATCTCGAAAGCTGCAGTCAAGAGAATTGCTTTCAACTTCGCATGGAGCTTTGTGTTTGCTGTGTTGTTAGCGGCTGGGGCGTTCGCGGATGTGAGGATTCCGCTCGAGTATGCTGGATTGGGTGAACTGGTTAGTGTTGTTCCGGTTGTGGTTGTTGCTATCGCACTCAAATGGGTAAAGTTCTAAGTGTTCATGTATTTCCATTTGTCTCTCGTGGATAGAAGTCGTTGAATACGACAAGTGTTGCTACATGTTCTCTATCAGAGTAGGGTTTTGCTTACAAAACTCCAAAGCTTGCGCATTGCAGTCTCATTGATAAAGCTAGCTGACGCGACTCGGCAACCAAATACCGAACAATCTCTCCACACCTTGCCAGTCCCCCTCTTTGGTCTCTGCTTTATCGTCATCAACAAACTCAGCATTGTTCATGCCACCAAAGTCGATGATCCATGCATTGAAATCCTCATCGATAGCCACATTACAAGGATTCACATCACCCCAGACCAGATCATGAGAGTGCAAGACTTGGAGGGATGTCCGAACTTGCTCTTGCCATTTTTTGTGCAAACCAAGCGATTTTTGATACCCTGGACTCCTTGTTGGTTCTGTATAGTATCTTCGAACGAAGAACTAGGTCGAGACCACGTGAAATTTGGCGAGATAGCGAGGCGCATACGCTATCTTTTGGCAGATGTAACTTCAGAGTGACCATCAGATGTCCACAAGCCATCCGTGCTTCTCAGACAGACTCGAATCGGATTCCAGATTCTTTCTCACGGCCTGGAGTTCAGACATGCTAAGACCAACACTTAGTAGGTACTGCTCGATACCGCCATGCTTGGTTTGTATGTGTCGTTCGAGAGAACTGACGAATGGTAGATAAGGTTCCACGTAATCCTCCGGAATACCATGTGCTCTGTTGGCTTCGAGTCGTTCTTCTTTGAGACCGGCCAGATCCTCGTAAATTTCCATGTAATCTTGATACATGCTCTGGGTGTCTGTATCAAGAAGCAGAAGGACCAGATCAACAACCAGTGATACGAAATCATTCCCATATTTGTTTAAGATCAAGACAGGATATGACGCAGGATCTGCCAGTACTGTGAAGATGGCCTTGATCTGTGGGAATGATTGGTCGATGATGGTTTTCGGTACGGTCATGCGGTCTTTGAACATTTGTGCGCCAGCCAATTTTCCCCAGCGCTGGAGGCCGCTGGCCGGTGAGGCAGCGACATGTAAAAGGCCTATCGCTCGATCCCAGAAGCTCACTTGGTCGTATAGGAAACGAGCGTACTGCGGACCAGCAAGGCTGATATAATGTAGTCGGAGGCCGAGTACACTCACAGAAGCTATCTTGTCTGGGTACTGTGGTATGTGATTGACATCTTGCTTGTCCGGCATTTGCATAGTAGAGATGAAAGGCCAAGGGTCCCTGGATGCGGTCAGCTTGTTCTGAAAATATAACATAGCCTAGGAAGTCTCACATGCCGCGCAAGTCTATCACTGAACGTATCTGATAGTTCCCCCGAAGGACGTCGAGATCCTCTTGGCTTGCATCGTCTGGGCATATCATTAGCTTTGACTCTCATCCATGATGGTCATTGATGAGCCAACCGACTTGCGCGCTCCGAAACAAGAATCCTGGCTTGAGTGTCTTCGCGAACTTTGAAATATCCCGAAAGTTGACGATAGTCGTCAGGGGAGGTGCTTCTTCTTCTTCTTGAGGGTTGTCCATGTTAGGGGCTTTCTCCTACAACAGGAATTTGTGGCGACCATGTTGTTATATATCTACGACAGAACATGATCCTTCCGCGGAGTAGGACCGGTGACCATTGGTCAGTGGTCGAAGTATCGAGCAAGATAGAGTTGCAAAAGGTCGGATGATGTGCCGATGGAAATAGAGCGGGTATACGGAGTAACGGGAAGGATGCGGCCAAGACCTGAATTCCTGCTGAGTCATCAATGCGCCAGACTGGGCAATCTCATTCTCCGACCGTCTTCTTGGAAACATCGACAAGGACAGGATAGTTGACTATTGTGACTCGCACTATCTATAAGCACTGTCCGAAGAGTTTTATGTGATGATGGCTCATGGATATACCTGCTTGGCAAACAGGACAACATCATGTCGCTCTTTCTCTCCGGTCGAGTCCATGAGATCTGAAAGCGACGCTGAAGCCGTCGAAGAACAGGACGTGGCTTGTGTCACCCTTCTAGAGAATTTCAATGAGCGTAGCAAAGTCTTGAGATGTAAGTGAAGCATAGATGCCGGGACTTCGCTCCGAAGCAACTCGGACAAGCAAAATATGGTTCGCTGCCGACGCTACAGCCCGACAATATTCACTTAAGACACGTATGCTGACAAGATTTGCGGACTATCGAAGAGTAGAAGGTGAGCTTATGATCGTGCTTATGTATGACCGCAGTTTGAGCTACATCTCTGTCAGCGAGCGGGGTCAAACGTCTATATGTCAGAGTCAGCATCTCAACTCTGCTTCTCTCAATCTACAACTGCATCATTCCAACTATCTGCGAGTACCAACATGACGCAATCATTCATGGGCAACGACAATGCGAGAGTAACCCCCTTCACAGTGCACATCTCTGAAGATAGCCTGATCCAGCTTGACACACTTTTGAACATCACTCCAATTGCTGAACCGACTTACGAGACCAGTCTGCCTGACGGAGAACGCAAGTTTGGCATGCGACGCGACTGGTTGACGAAGGCTGTAGAAGAGTGGAAGTCCACATTTGACTGGTGGGTACCCATTGGATCAGACCCGGAAAACCTTTGTCTCACACTACCAAGGCGTAAACATGAAAAACACATCAACAGTTTCGACCACTTCCACATGAACATCGACGACGAGCTCGGTAACCACCATGTCCACTTCATCTTCATGCCTTCGAAGAGGCAGGATGCCGTGCCGTTGCTGTTGCTCCACGGTTGGCCAGGCAGCTTCCTGGAATTCCTACCCATGATCGACAAGCTGCGTAAGAAGTATGGTTCAGATGACCTACCGTACCATATTGTGGTTCCATCCCTCCCAGGCTATGCGTTCTCCAGCCCTCCACCTCTCGACAAAGACTTTGGAATCGAGGACGTTGCGAGACTGATGAATCAATTGATGCTCAATCTAGGCCACGGAGCTGGATACATGGTTCAGGGTGGTGATGTCGGAAGCAAAGTCGCTAGAGTGATAGCTGCGAAGCATGACGAATGCAAAGGTAAGATCATCTTTATCCTCTCAAGGCCCCACTAACTCTCAACAGCAATCCACAGTGAGTTCGATGAACAGTGATAAACCAGGGTGTACTGCTAACAACCCCAGTCAACTTCTGTATCATGGAAGACGAACCTGAGCATCTTAAACACGAGATAACAGAAGCCGAGCACAAAGGCCTCCGTAGAGCGCACGAATTCCTCAAAAGTGGCAGCTCCTATGCGATGCAGCACGCTACGAAGCCTGCCACTATAGGCCTTGTGCTATCTACCAATCCTGTCGCTTTACTAGCATGGTAACTCTCGACCCTTGAAATCTGCATCCAAGGATACTAACTTGCAACCAGGATTGGCGAGAAATTCCTCGCTTGGACCGAGGAAGACCCACCCGTGTCACTCGTCTTGGAATCTGTCAGTCTCTACTGGCTCACAAGATGTGCAGCTACAAGTCTCTGGCCCTACCGTATCGTACGTATCTTTTCGCAACTTCTATTTGTTACTGCTCACATTAACCTCTGCTAGTTCTACACTCCTGGTGTCAACGGCAATCCTCACAATATGCCTGAATACAGAATTCCCGCGATCAAGCCATTTGGATACTCTTACTATCCATATGAGTTGTATCCAGTCCCCAAAGCATGGGCTGCGACGACGGGTAACCTGACTTTCTTCCGTGCTCATGATAAGGGTGGACACTTCGCGGCTATCGAACAGACAGAAGCGTTTTTGAAGGATCTCGAGGACTTCGTGCAGGAGAGTCGCACGGCTGCTGGCTTCTCTGAGTCTGAGTGAACGTCTTGCTGATGAAAAGCGGCGTCAAGGCAGTGGTTATGGGGAATTTTCTTTGCCTGTATGCGAGAAAATGCAGGAATTCAAGCATTCTCTTAATTTACGCGACTGAGACCCAAGAATGAATAATAGCAAGTACCGTGGGTTGAGTTCGAACCAACGACCTCCCGATCCTTGAGAGAGAGAGAGAGTATCAGGGATTCGGGTAAGCGAACGTAGGAACTTAGGTTACCGCATCGGGTGTGCTGACCACTGCACCGCCACGGTTTGCTCTTCAGTTATGGGAACCGGATGGTCAGAGAAGAGGGATTGGTGTAAGGAGTTGGATGGTGCGAAGGTTGGGTTCGCATGAGAGAGTTTGAATGGTCAGTAGGTAGGCTCCGAGGTGGTAGCACCTCGGTAACTTTAGCCGGGCTTGGCGCGGACGACTATCACCTCCTCGGTTCGGATAACTCTCAACCTCGATCACATTATGCGTGGACAGTCTCCAGACAGTCGCCTACTGAGTACTCGATTTGATAGCATCGACTCGCGCGGGCTTAGGATTCACTCCTACCTATTTCCTAACTAGAAGCATTCGACAAGATGGCAATGCGGTCCACCGAGCACGGAGCCTCATATCATGCAGGTCAATATATGCTGGGACCAATGCATAAATCCTTCCGATTCCTTCAATTATCTCGACTTTGTTTGTTGTCCTCATCTTCCATCACCTTTGTTCTCGCTGTCACCGTGAGAAGTCCAATTGTGCAAAAATAAAGAAACCATGCAACAAGTATACGACTTAATCGTCATCGGAGCAGGTCAGTAAAACATCGACAACCCCAATGGAAAGATAACGCCGACTGAACTGCGATAGGATGGTACGGCCTCGCCGTCGCCGCAACATACCTGAAAATACATCTCCATGCCAACATTCTGGTTCTGGAAGCACAATCTACCATCGGCGGAGTATGGAGTCGAGAGCGCCAATATCCAGATCTGAAATCCAACAATATGCTCGGTACATACGAATATCCAGACTTTCCCATGGATTCGGAGACCTACGGTGTGAAGCCTGGTCAACATATTCCCGGTCATGTCATTCATCGATACCTCAGCGACTATGCAAGGAAAACTGGAGTGTTCTCTCGCACCAGATTCAATACGAAGGTGCTTGAGGTTTCCAAGGCATCTAATGGCGAGGGATGGATATTGAAGACAGACAATAACGATTTCCTCACAATCTCAACAAGGAAACTGGTTTTAGCTACCGGGCTGACCTCAACCCCCTTCATCCCCTCCTTCACCGGAGCAGAGCTTTTCGCAAAATCCGGCTTACTTATCCACTCCCGCGATTTCAACAAACACACTGATCGCCTCTTCAATAAAACCTCTTCAGTCACAGTCCTTGGCGGCTCTAAGTCAGCCTGGGATGTCGCATACGCCTGTGCAACCCGCGATGTACCCGTCAATCTGGTTATCCGCTCTTCAGGCCAAGGACCAACATGGATGGCCTCACCCTACGTGACTCCAGCAAAAGCGTGGTTGGAAAAACTGGTTCATAGACGCTTTCTTACGTGGTTGTCTCCCTGTATCTG
Organism: Aureobasidium sp. EXF-12298; assembly: GCA_024195555.1. Classification (NCBI taxonomy): domain Eukaryota; kingdom Fungi; phylum Ascomycota; class Dothideomycetes; order Dothideales; family Saccotheciaceae; genus Aureobasidium; species Aureobasidium sp. EXF-12298. The sequence continues at coordinate 9,541 of SWBJ01000081.1, read as the reverse complement.
GGGCGATGAAGATGGCTATAGCGGTGTCAGAAACTTCCTACACGGTACATGGTTAGGAAGAAAAGTTGTAGATGCGTTTTGGTGGATTCTTTCCACTGATGCAAATGCATTGATGGGATATGACAAGCATCCTGAAACGCGAAAGCTGAAACCTAGACATTCGGCGTTCTGGACGGGAAGTGGACTTGGTATCTTGAACTTCGACGGTGACTTTTTGGAGTTGGTGAGGGACGGAAAGATTAAAGTTCATATCGCTGATGTGGTGGCGTTGGGAGACGGCACTGTGTCGCTCAATGATGGGACGAAACTAATCACTGATGCGGTTGTGTGCGCAACAGGTTGGAAGGCGCGACCACCATTGAAGTTCCTGCCCGAAGGATTGGACGCTCAGCTTGGACTCCCCAGCGACACACCGCTTCCTCCTTGCTCAAATGACGCCTTGATAGCAACAGATGCAGAAATTTTATCGCGCTTCCCTCGATTGCAGGAGCAACCAAAGACGCCTATTCCAGGTGGCGACGCCAGCGCTGACGGGACCTCTCAACCGTTTGCTCTGTACCGCTTCATGGCGCCTCCATCAACTGTGCTCTCAGACCCGTCTATCGCGTTCGCAGGCATGATAACAACAATCTCGACTCCCCTCTGTGCATCACTCCAAGCTCTGTGGATCACAGCCTACCTCTCCTCATCTCTTTCGCGTACAGTCCCATCCAGCGCGCAGGCCGAGGAGGAAGCAATTCTACACGCAAGATTTGGTCGTTGGAGATATCCTTGTGGGTATGGAGGCAGATTTCCAGATTTTGTGTTCGATGCTGTGCCGTACCTAGACATGCTGTTGAGGGATTTGGGAATGGAGTATAAGAGAAAGGGGAGTTGGTGGAAGGAAGTATTTGAGGCTTATGGACCGGAGGATTACGAAGGTGTTGTTGAGGAGTGGAGAGAGAGGAATGGGCGGTAATTTGTCAACCTGAGAAGTCCAGCGAACGAATATCAGGTTCGGTGATAGATATATCTTGTCTAAATGGCCCTTGTTTGGACTGTGACCATGCTGTCCTCAAGTCCGAGTGATCATCTTCCAATCTGGTTGGCATGCCCAAGGTCTTCTAGCGGTCCTTCTGCGCCAAAAACTGCCTCGACCTCAGTATCAGAGGCGCCGAGCAGTTTCTCATGAACACCGTGAGCCATACCTTCGCCGCCATCGGGAGTGTTGAGGCTCTTTCTGGTTTGCAGCTCTATCGACTCGCCAGCAGAGACTGTATCCGGGGTGACATCTTTGTGTTCTGCGGTGTCTGCTGATGTATCCACTATCTCGATACCCCAGTGCTCATTGCCCTCAGAGTCTTTGAAGGGGCCCATTCTTGCTTTATGAAGCATCGTGAAGGACGGTCTCCGCGGAATCAGATAAGGCTCACTTGCTGGAGCGACTGCAGCCCATGCAAGCAGTCTATTGCTGGCGTAGACCCAGCCAAGTGTGCTAGCCAAAGTATCCACGTTTCTTGGTATTGCTTTGTATTCTCCGCGATTGGTCGTGTAGATCATGATCGTAACGATGATCAAGATAACTAAGATCGTCATACTCAGAATGGCAGCAGCGGGTGACATGCGCAATTCGTCAACTGGCGTGCTGAGGGTCGCATTGACTGAGCCACCATAGGCTCCTACCCAATCATCTGTCCGATGATCGAGAATCGGTTTATCGTAGACATATCCTCCCAACGTCTCACTAACATTGAAGCATGCAGAGTGTTTGAAGAAGATGCTGAAAGTCTGGTCGGCTGCATCTATGAGTGTTTGAGGATCCAAGAGGGCATGTGGGTTGTTGTCGGCGAGCTGTAACATGGAGTAGGACATCAGATCCACATTCAGACCTCGATCTTGGAACCGGAAGTATTCGCCTTGTAGACCCGAGCTGATTAGCGTATCCCAGAAAATGTAGCCCCAACTGCAGGCATGTCAGTAAATTCAAAACCAACACATCCGCAAGTACTTTGGACTCACCTGGCGTTGACTATGATGTATTTCTCTGTGGAATCGTGCTGGTTGTCATCCGCATCTAACACGGTGTTCGTCCTTGTGAGATTTTCCTGAGTGTACGGGTACGACCATGCTTCTGTGGCATTCCGTAATATCCCGATTATCTCGTAGTGTTCGACAAGGCCCGTCTTGATATCAACCATGACCAAAGCACTCGCTTCTTCGATGTGTGGTTCACAACTGATAGCAGCCATCAGCGGGGGTTCCTGCCATACAAACAGCTCAGGCTTGATTGGCCCATCTATAAAAACTGGATCCTTTGGATTGGACTCTAGTGGTGTGGAAACATTGTTGTTCTCCGTATAGTACGGTGTGTAGTGGCCGTCGATCGAATCACCATTGATCCAAGTGACAGTCAACTCTGGTCCATTTGCATTTGACCAATAGCCCACGGCAGCGCTGATAACGCCTGCCGGGGACTCGTTAGCACAGCAGTTGATCCATTCCAGGATTTTTGTCGCATCGGTCGGCTTCTTCAAGATGTAGCCATAGTCGAGTCCAGGCGGACTGTTAGTGTTGTTCCACAACGGGTTTCCGGTAACGTTATCCAGAGCTGAATTTCGAAAATCGATTTTGGAAAGCCAGAGAGATGAATTGTCTGAGTAGGCTTGAGGACGGCAGATCAGGCTAGCTCTCAAAGCAGTCGTCGGTAGAGTGATATTGCGACCACGTGCATCTTTAGTCAACAGAATCTCTACATCATTGCTATTAGATAGGTTTCGAGGTAAGAAGCTCCAGGAATCTTTGCTCCACGCTGGCGTAGCCGCGGATTGTGTAATCTCGATAGTTGCCCCGTATAGCCAGCTTTGCAATGAGGCATCACAAAGATCAGGTATGAATAGGTTGCGCGTCTGGTTTGAGCTCAAGAGATAGAAATCGCCATTCAAGATCAGATTCTGCGTGCTTGGCTGCGTTTGAAGAACGAGAGGTGTAGTGACGTTGAGATCTCTATAGATATCTCGCGTCTCTCTGTACCACAGAGCAGACATGCTGACAGTGACTTCAGAAGTTAGTTTATCGAAACGTGTTGCGGAGGTTCATTGAACGTACATGCTTCGCTGAGAAAGGCAGCCGCGCCTACCGATGCGAGTAGCCAGTGAGAAGATCTAACAGCCTTCAACGATACAAGAGCAGTAGGTGTGTTCAAGTACTCTACCGATACGGACCTGTACAGCTCCGTTGGTTTTTTGATAATCGTAACGTAAGGCTGATAACGCTGAACGACATCGACAGCCATTGCAAACCATAGCTTGGCGCTGATAGCCAGTAAGGTTGGAATTATTGAATATGGTGCAAGCGTCGCAGAAGTCTCAGCGAGGTTGATGTGCATCTGGTAGAGTATTGATGTCTGATATAAACCAGTCTCGAGGGAGAGATGGTACAATGCGATCAGGCCTACAAGTAGAAATAGTAGGAAGCACACTAGTAAAATTCCAATGCGAAGTTTGAGGACTGCTGGTCGAGAGTCACTAACCGGCGAGCATAAACTCAGTGGTGTTTTGCCTGGAGCTCGCGTAAGTCATGATGTTGCTCAAAAATGCAAGTCTATACATACCATCGCGGACACTTTCGTCTTCTTGTCTCAAGACTGCTAGTCTTCCATTGATCATGCCGAGGACCAATCCATCAAGCCTCGAGGATATATGTTCTTGTGGCACCCTGTCGGTGTTGCGGAACCTTTCCTTCAAGCGAGTATCTTCCAAAAGCAGTGCAGCAGCAGCCTCGATCTTGCCGGGATCCTGATACAACCCAAGAGGTCTTCGTGCCAGGCGCGTTGTGTATGAGACATGGAGAATGAAACACCACGAGAGAAGAAGCAATAATCCTAGGGTGATTCCGACGCTCTTGCTGCTCGTGACTCGAGATCTGGAGGTAATGATCCCAGCGACGCCGAAACCTAAGTAACTCCAACCGTTGCTTGCATCTTGTTTCCATCCCTCCATAACTATTTCGCCGAAGAACTGCTGGAGCAGACCACTAGCGTCCGATAGTAGACTTGTACTGTTGTACAATTTATTGACGTCTGTATCATACGTTGGGCCTGCGGCGATAGCTGCCAGAGGACCGCCATACCAAGGCTCGTCCCCATTATTGAAGAGCGTGCCATCGTTGCGTCCAAATCTGTCAGACCAGCCGGAACCGAAGAAAGCATCCTCCATTAGGGTCGGGTCGAAGATGTTATCAGAGATTAGCTCTCGACGTTGTTGGTATTGTTCAGTGTCGAATTCAATTCTCGTTGAGGTCTGATTAATGGCAACAGTGACGTCGACTCGGCTTGAAAAATATTTACTCGCACAGAGCTGTATCTTTGTGTCAAACGACGGATCTCCATTGCTGCAGCCTCCATGACACATCCCTTGTCCTGTCACCATATTGAATGCGGTCCCGATAAGCAACATGCTACGGTTTGCACAAGCAGTAAGAGTTGCGTTGTTTGTCGTTAGAGCCGAGGATAGGTTGTTATACGGTGAAGGTGCCCACCAGCCTCCGCCGTTACTCAAAACTTTGTTGATACCAGGGATACCAGAGAAGACAATGGAGCATCCATCATCAGAGGTGGCTTCGAACGTGAGATTGCTATAATATAGAGGCATATCGGAACTCCCATCGGTTGCATCGCGCCAGGTGATATTACCACGTTGAACAAGTGACATTGGAACACAATCTAGTTCGGTCTGGTATACTCTAGTTTGACCCGACCAATTCTGGGAAGGGAGCCCAGTGAACGTAGATCCCAAAGGGGTGGTCGAAAGGTCCCATGGCCAGAAAGGCACTACTAAATACTCGGTTGACAACCAGGCAGAAGTGGTCTGGTTGAGTATTGCTGCAATAGTCGTGCGGAACGTGACCATCTCAGATGCGGTCGAGATATCGGTGGTGTTTCCGACTTCGCGTGCTCTGGAGAAGGTCATTGGGGTTGAGAACTGAGTCTCTGTTGGAAACAGAAAGATCGCTGACAAAGGTGATATCACGAGGAGAGCCAAGAGATTGGCCATTGAAGCGGACAGCAAAGCCCAACTGCGCTTTCCGTTATTCTTCTCTTTGCTCCAGGCATCGAGAGGATCGTTCCACCACGACCTCGTGGGCATGCACACGGTGTACGCTGGGGATGCACCCTCTGGGTTCGACAGCCGAGCGAAGACTTCTGTCCTGCGGACATCGTTGACCAGGGTCGCAACAAGCAACGAATAGACCGTTGCAACTAATGTTGGTAGAAACCTCCAACTGAAGAAAGTGACAGCCGAGTCGTCGTTATCGCAAATGCCGTGATCCTCTGATGATCTTATTGTGAGGTAGAAGACAACGCCACTCAGCAGGAGAGATACACAGGAAAGAAATTCTAGATACGATGGCCTCAAGGGTAGGGGAAGCCATTCTTGTACTTCCTGTGGCTCAAGCATTGCTGCCAGATCTTGTTCTTCGAAACTTGGTTCTCCGGAATGCTGGTTGTCGGGACGCTTGGCGCAAAGCGAAGACATTCTGAGATGATGCTCTGTCGCCGCTGATGCAGTATTATCAGATCTGTGATTTGTTGTGAGGTGACTGCTTCCTGTATGTGCGAAAGTAGCGTGAGTGAAAGATGGGCCCGGTGTGCCTAATAAACTTAAGCAGGAGGATCACCTTGCATGACCTGCATGAGGCTGAGGCGAAGGCTGAGCATTGTACTTGACCGGTTTTGTGTCAGACCGGCCATATCGGTCTGAAACTACTAAAACTGGAAGAGAACGTGCTCTTACTTGTATCGAGGAACGTACTTCACGACAAGCAGAGCTCGATGGTATGCGCAGGTGAATCCAGTGCCCTGGCGCAAATCAAACGCCGACATACTGACAGCGTCCAGCTCGACCTCTGATCACATTATCTTTCTCGGTCACATGGCAACTGAAACCGCAGTCGCATCTTTCGAGTCCCATGCTCTCTCAAAAAAGAATGATGAGCGAGTTGTGGTCGGAGCGAATGAGGAGGACGGGTGATGATGCGAAAGCTTGTTGAGAGAAGCTCAGGGTTGACCGCCCGGCAATTTTCGTCCGCACATTGTCGATAGTAGCTTCTGGCATCCTTCTGCAGTGACTTGACATCTGACATAAGTATTGTCGGCAAAGGCCAATGACTGAGAAATGAATGATGGTGTTTATCTGATGAGACACCAGAAGGAGTCGTACATTGTTGATGCAGCCCAACGCGCCTTCCTCGACAAGCTCCATTGGACAACGTTTGCCTACTCGGCTGCCAACATGCAATTCTCCAAGGAAAGAGCTACCAGTATCGAATCCTACGTTGAGAATCACAGTCCTCGAGAACTTACTGGTCGATACCTCCAGGTAATGGACTATCAACATGCTCTCATGGCAATCATCTCTTCCCTAACTGTGCTACTACCGATCACTTCCCGATCACTTCGTATCAACAAGAGATGAGACCTCCCGAGGCAGATCTTTTGACTCGACAATTGCTTCTACAACGACCCCTAATATCTCGCGAGCTCAACAACATGATGCCTTGGCCATTGCCGGGTTGGTCTGTTTTCTTTGTTACGGGCCCCGCATCATCAGAGGGGTTACATTCCAACCGTATTAAGGTGGCTTTGTTCGCCACACGTGGTCATACGCATACCTTCGGTCTCATTGCTAAGCATGCCTCTTCACTCCTTGCATCATCGCTTGTTGTGTTCATCCAGCACTCCTCAACAACCACAGTCGACTGCATCGCTTCCAACGAGTGACACCTCCATGTCGATACCATCATGCCTCTAGGGATCCTCGAGCCCAGAGCGAAGAGAGTACCAGGAACAGCAAATGTTTTGGACCAAGAATGGAAACGAGATCCAACGTTGAAAAGAGACAAGACTGGCAACATCATCCTTGTACCGCAGCCGAGTGAAGATCCGAATGATCCTCTGGTATACTCGACAGACGCCAACTACAGAAGATAAGCTGATTGATAACTGCAGAACTGGCCATTATGGCAGAGAGATCTGATGCTATTGCTTCTTTGTGTCGTCGCCGCCATTGCAACAACAGCGTCACCATTGGTCGCTGCCAACTCTGTCGTTCTGGCTATCGTCTTCAAAGTCAAATTCCAAGAAGCTGCACTACTCACCGCATATCACCTCTGCGGTGTTGGCGTAGCCAGTTGGCTTTTCGTCCCGCTGGCAAGAGTATGGGGTAAACGACATGTTTTCCTCGTCGGTGCTCTACTCATGACCGCTGCATCGGCTTGGGGTGGCTCAACACAGAGGACGTTGAATTACAAAAGCCTCATCTGGGCGAGAGTTGTGCAAGGAATTGCACTTGCGCCATTCGAATCACTAGTCAACGATGTTGTCGGTGACTTGTACTTCGTACACGAACGAGGCTTCCGGATGGCCTTCACCAACGTCTGCTTATTCGGAGCTGCCTTTCTGACTCCGGTCTGCGGTATGTGCATCATCACCTTGATCCGATGAAGTGTCACTAATCAAAACTAGTTGGGTTTATAACAGCCAGCAACTCTCTTGGCTGGCAATGGTCCTTCTATTTCCTCTCCATCTTCATGGGCGCCGGCTTCGTCCTCCTCTTCCTGTTTTTCCCCGAGACAGCTTACCAACGACCTCGATCCCTTCAACTCGACATCAACGTCGGGCCAGTCCCTTTCCATGACCCCGTCCCCGCGCCACCCAGAAACTCGTTCATCCATCGTCTCGCCCCCTTCAGCGGCCGCAAAACAGACGAAAGCTTCGTAAAACTCCTCTTTCGACCTTTCCCACTGTTCTTACACCCAGCAGTGGCGTGGGGCTGTCTAATGCAAGGCGTGATCATCGGCTGGACCGTCATCGTCGGCGTAATCCTCGCACTCATCTTCCTCGGCCCACCTCTCTTCTTCACCGAAGAGCAAGCAGGAAAGATGTACACTGCAGCTTTCATTGGCTCGATGATTGGACTCGTACTCGCAGGCGTATACACCGAGCTCGTTACCCGATTCCTCATTCTCCGCAGTGGAGGTCAATACGAGCCAGAATTCCGCATTGCGCTTGTGATTCCCACACTCTTATTTTCGGGCATCGGACTCTATGGTTTCGGCATTGCAGCTTCAGATATCGACAAATATGGCTGGATAGTCATTGAGGTCTTCTTGGCTTGCATAACCATCTCTATGGTTATGGGTGCTACAGCGTCTGCGCAATATCTGTTGGACGCCCATCGTGATATTGCTATCGAGACGTTCACCTGTTTGATCATATTCAAGAACCTGTTTTCATTTGTGTTGGCTTATTATGCGTATCAGTGGGTTTTGGAAAGGGGGTTCCAGAGAATGTTTGTTATCTTTGGGAGTATTGAGGTGGGAATCTGTTTATTGGGTATTCCCATGTATGTGTTGGGAAAGAGGAATAGGGAGTTCTTCTACAGACATGATATACTGAAGTTAGCGAGGCTGAGGTAGAAACCGTAAATCTCGATCTCTTCTTCGCGAAAGAAACGTCTATCCCAAAAACTATATTCTCAAACATGACATCTTGTGGTACCATGCATTTGGAATTCCCTGACCGGGAGTCCGTGAGGGTATGCTCGCATCAAACAAACAGACCCGCGTTAGACCTATCATTTCACTACCAGCCACCCATCTTGTATCTCAGAAACAGGTCTCAACGCCAACACCTTGTCCATAACCTCTTGATTCCCCGATCTTCTCGCATCTTCAGTCGCCACCTCAACACTCGCCCCTCGACTCAAAAGTAACCTAATAACCTCTTCGTGATCCTCAGCCACAGCTTGGTAAAGCGCACCATGACTACCTCCTTCGAAGACGGGAGCCTCACAAGAATGATCAATCTCAGCACCGTGATCGAGCAGCAACTTTACCATTGCAATGTCACCTCTATAAGCAGCAGTATGTAGTGGAACCCCTCTCCCTCTACAATTATTAGGATCGGCGCCGTGATCAAGGAGATACGTGACGATAGAGCGGTGTCCCTTGTCGATTGCACGATCAAGGGCACAACCATCAGAGTGTGGTGCATTGATATCTGCATTGAAAGAAACAAGGGTATGCACGAGAGACTCGTAGCCCATAGCGCAGCAGAACTGTAGGGGTGAGAGAGCGTATTGCTGATCACCTGCATAGAACAGGGTCACACCAATTATGGTTAAATTTAGCAATAGATCAAGCATTGTGAGAGTGACAACAGGATCATAGAAACCATCTGTGTAGGTCTCCATGTGCTGCCAGCTTTCCGAAGGTGTAAAGTACTTTCTGTCAATTAGTGATGCTCAAATTCGAAAAAGCTCCCAAAGATCCCTAGAAATCGTCCGCATCAACACAACAACACAGCGTTATAGACATTCAAACGATGTCCATGGACAAACATGGACCCATCTGTCTAAAAAAGACCAAAAAGACATGGCACTCGTGAGAGCAAGAAAGCGCAAAAATGGAGTAGCTGGGAATCGAACCCAGAACCTTCTCCACTCAGTAATGCTACAAGAGCAATGCTAAGAAGATGTCATACCACTAGACCACAACCCCAATT